>BSBK01000552.1:0-215000 GCA_027943335.1 Chamaecyparis obtusa | reverse complement strand
TTTTATATTCTTCCCTAGTGCACAACCTTTACAAATACCAGAATAATCAACTTTTAAGTGTGGAAGACTCGTAGTAATTTTGTTTATCATAGGTAGGGCATTATATCTTAGATGTCCCAACCTCTTATGCCATAATTCAATGTGGTTTGTAATTTCATGAGTTAGTGCAACTTTCTGGTCATTACATAGTTTGTATAGACTACCATCTCTTGTCCCTATGATTGTGGCATTTTTCATATTTGAATTCTTAGGCCATAATAGAACTTTGTCTTCATTAAAGGTGACACAAAATCCTTGATCTGCTAGTCTTGATATAGAAGCTAAATTTCTTTTGATTCTAGGTACAAATAGAACATCTTTTAGTTGTAAGGATACTCCATTCTTTATCTTGATAGTACAGGTCCCTATTCCTTTTACTGGGTAGGTGGAGTTATCCCCAATAGTTACTTTTTCGGTTGAATAATTTTCAAGTGTTTCAAACTAATTTTTGAATCTGGTTATGTGTCTTGATGCACCACTATCAATTATCCAAGTTCTATTGTTTGAATTTAGTTCACTTGAGAGAGCTGTAAAGAAAAGTGGAATTTCTTTTGCTTCAGCTATGGTGGCTTGAGTCTTTTGTCTTTCAGGATAGTGTCAATGAGTGTGCCCATATTTATCACATTTGTAACATTGAATCTTAGAAAAATCTCTTTTGTATCCCCTCTTTCTTTTGAAGGATTTTTTCTTCTTGTTGTGAGACTTTGTGTTGAGAGCTTGTGTTTCTCCCTCTTTCTTTGAACCTAGTCTTCTGGTAATGAGTCTTGATTCTTCTTGAGTGCAGTCGTTTTTAAGTTGATCAAATTTTGGTAATGGTGGATGAGTGGTTATACATTGAATGAAATTCTCCCAAGATGTTTTTAGTCCCCTTAGTGCTATTAGAGATAATTCCATGTCTTCTATATTGTTACCAATTGAGAATAGTTGATCTCGAATTTCAGCAATTCTTAGGAAATAAGATGTAACTGTTTCCCCTTTATTCATCTTTATGGTCAATAGTTGTTCCTTCAAGGTTAATATTCAACTCGTATTGTTTATTTCATATGATTCTTGAATTTTCTTGAAGACTTCATATGCTATTGTTAATCTTGCTATACTTGGGAGAATGGAATCTTTAATTGAATCAACTATTAATTTCTTTGCTTTATTGTTCCTTCTTTTCCAAGTTGTTTTCTTTGCTTCGTCTGTAGGCATTTCTTTTTCCACTTCTATGAATGATTCTAATTCCAATTCTTGCAATAGTGTGGTGATCCTAATTTTCCATGATAGCAAATTTGATGCTCCTTCCAATCTGTCTTCCATTCTGATTCCAGTAGTCATTTTTATGATTTATGATAACTCTTTACTTTTAAGTAATATTTTATTTTGTATTCCAGTCAAAGAATAATTCAGAGATTAATTCCCTTTAACTCTGCTTTGATACCATGTTAGGAAATTAGATCTTTGGGAATTTATTATATTACTGATGAAGGGTGCTCCCCTTAATACCACAAACGCATAACAGAAATAGAGAAACAACAACAATATGCAAGAACAGAAAATTGGCTTCTTATTATCTCCACAAATGTGGAATTACAAACTTTCAGAATTACAATATGCAAAGCCACATGGGCATTCCCTTACCATATTCTGTAGGACAAAGCCTCAAACTATTACCTAGATCTACTACCCAGAACTATTCTGAACTGCCTAAGACAATAATACAGCCTTCCTTTATAGGCAATTTTTCCACCGCCTGGGAAGGTTCCAGAATTTTAGCCAATAAGGCCGACCAAAATTAGAATTATTTTATTTTACATTTTATTACATCATAGTCGGCTCAAGATAACCTTTGAAACCCGAACAAAAATTTTGAAGAAAATTATTTTCCGCCATTTCAGGTGGCCCAACTTCCGAAGACCATAAGTCATCACCAGTTGACTCGATCGGCTATTATAACCCCATTTCAGAAACGCCACGAAGTGCTCTATAGGCTTGACTTGAGCAAGCGCCTGTCACCCAAATTTTTGACCTCATCCGGGGCCTCTAAAGCCTTCAAAATTGAGTTCAAAGTTTCTGTACCCTGCTGCCAATACCGAAAATCTTCAATATCTTCCAACATACACTTGATCTGGCAATGAAACTTTACTGGCAGACTTATATGACCAAAATGAACCTCCAAGAAAGAAATCAGATCATTCTGAGCACATACAAAAATTACCAAAAATAGTAACTTTCCATAAATAGCAGCTCTGCACAAAATATCCCTTATTGAATATAAAAACATAAATATATATATATATTTTTTTGGGTGATGCAAGATTGCTCTTACACCCAGGATGCTCCTGCATCAGACACCCAGGGTAATTTGAGAAGTGACCCTGTCACGACTCAGGTGTGCAGAGGAAAACCAAGATGGCTAACCTCCTCCTTTGTCAGTCATGATAAATCTTCAACAGGTCATCCTTTCCACTTGACCAGATATTCTTCATATGTCCTGTTCCTTGTGCTTCTGCCAACACGACTGTCTAGTATATCTTCAATCTCCTTAGTGTCTGAACTAGTTGCTGGAATACTCCACTGTGCTGCTGTGATCTCATCTTCAACACCTCCTTCATGATACTCTGTCAGATCTGAAATGTTAAACACTGGTGAAATATTTAGCTCAGTAGGTAATTCTACCTCATATGCATTTTCTGAATCATGTTTCTTCAGTATCCTACATGGTCCAAACTTCTTCATTTTCATCTTGTTATATGTACCAACTGGAAACCGCTCCTTCCGCAAATGAACCATGACTTCATCACCAACCTAAAATTCCTTATACCTCCTTTTCTCATCTGCCTTAGCCTTATACTATGTGTTCATCTTGGTAATATGCTTCCTCACCTCCCCATGGATGTTCTTCAAGTGTTCTACAAAATCCTCAGCTTCAGCACTACTTATTTCTCCTTTATCTATCTTCCTCAATTCAGATGCATTTCTTGGACTACTTCCATATACAATCTGGAATGGTGATTTACCAGTGCTCCTGTTGACAGAATTATTATATGCAAATTCCGCCTGTGGTAAAATCAAATCCCATCCTGTTGGCTTATCTCCAACCAAACATCTCAGCAAATTTCCCAAACTCCTATTCACCACCTCTGTCTGTCCATCAGTCTGTGGATGATGTGATGAACTGAACTTCAAATCTGTCTTCAACTTCTTCCACAATGTACGCCAGAAATATCCAACAAACTTAGTGTCCCGATCTAAAACTATGGTCTTTGGCAAACCATGAAGTCTCACTACTTCTCTGAAAAACAATTCTGCTACATGAACATCATCATTAGTCTTCTTGCAAGGAATGAAATGTGCCATCTTTGAAAATCTATCAACCACCACAAAAATTGAATCATGTCCCCGCTGAGTCCTCGGTAAACCAAGAACAAAGTCCATGCTAATATCCTCTCAAGGCTTCTGTGGTACGGGTAATGGCTGATACAACCTTGTATTCTGCTTCACTCCTTTCGCCATCTGACATACTCTGCAACTCTGTACAAACTTCTTCACATCTTGCTACAACTATGGCCAATAATAATTCTCACTAACCAAACCAAGGGTTTTATCACGACCAAAATGTCCAGCCAATCCTCCGCTATGCTTCTCCTTGATGAGATTCTCCCTCATAGAACTTCATGGAATGCACAACTGACTCCCTCTAAATAGCATATCATCCTGGATGATGAAATCCAACCATTTCATCCTGTCTAGAGTAACAGGTTCTGTACAAGCTTTCCAAGCTTCACCAAAATTAGGATCCTCTAGATACAAATTCTTGAGTTCCTTGAACCCAACCACTTCAATCTGCATTTCTATCAGCAATAGTTTCCTTCTGCTAAGAGCATCTGCAACCCTATTAGACTTTCCACTCCTGTGTTTCAAAACAAATGTATAACTCTGCAAAAACTCAACCCATTTAAAATGCCTTTGATTCAATTTTCCTTGACTATTCAAATATTGCAAAGCTTGATGATCAGTATACAAAACAAACTCCTTAAGAAGTAGATAATGTCTCCACTTCTTTAATGCCTGAACTATAGCATAAAATTCCTGATCATAAACAAAATATTTCCTCTTGGCATCATTTAACTTCTCACTGAAATAAGCAACAGGTTTACCTTCTTGGCTCATAACAGCTCCTATTGCAGTACCACTAGCATCACAATCTACTTGAAACACCTTATTAAAATCTGGAAGTGCTAAAACAGGTTGTTCTATAACTTTTTGTTTCAACAATTGAAAACTTTTTTCTGCCCCATTAGTCCACTTAAACTCTTTTCTATCCCCTCTCATTGTTTCAGTCAAGGGTCCACAAATACTGCTAAAATTTCTGATAAACTTTCTATAAAAGCTAGCTAGACAATGAAAAGATCTTACCTCAGTAGCACTCCTTGGAGTAGGCCATTCAAGGATAGCCTATACCTTCTCTGGGTCCATTTTTAGACCTTCTCCTGAAACTACAAACCCCAAATACACCAACTCTTTCTTCACAAAACTGCACTTCTTCAAATTAATCAACAATTTCTCTTCTCTCAACTTCTCAAATACCATACGAATATGCATCATATGCTCATCCAATGTCTTACTAAAGATCAAAATATCATCTAGGTAAACAATCACAAACTTACCCAGAAATTTTTTTAGAACCTCATTCATGAGCCGCATGAAAGTGCTCGGTGCATTGGTTAGCCCAAAAGGCATGACTAACCACTCATATAGTCCTTCCTTTCTCTTGAAGGTAGTCTTCCATTCATCTCCTTCTCTAATCCGAATCTGATGATATCCACTCTTTAGATCTATCTTTGAGAAATACACAGCTCCACTCAAACAGTCCATAATATCATCTATTCATGGCAATGGAAACCTATACTTGATTGTGATCTTATTTATTGCCCTAGAATCTGTACACATCCTCCATTCTCCATTCTTCTTTAGTTCTAATACCGTTGGTATAGCACAGGGACTCAGACTCTCATAGATCAATCCTTTCTATAACAGTTCATGTACTTGTCTGTTCAACTCTTCACTTTCTGCAGGTGTCATTCTGTGTGCTGCCTTATTCAGCAAACTCGCTCCTGGGATCAAGTCCATCTGATGACTGATCTTCCTGACTCATGGTAATCCATCAGGCATGTTATCAGATACAATATCCTGAAACTCATTCAACAAATCTGCAACTTCTACAAGAACATCTTCTACTTCCTCTTTACCAGCTTTTGGAATTAAAGCAAAACATACATGCTCATGCCTCATACCATCTAGGAAATTTCTTCCATCAACAAAAGTTATCCTTGCATTACCACATACCTTTTCTTCAGTCTCCTTCAAGGGTTTTATCTTATGTCGCACTCCATCCTTTGTCAGAGAATAGGTATTCACACGACCATCATGTACAACACATCTGTCAAACTGCCATGGTCTACCCAACAACATATGACATGCATCCATAGATATGATATCACACAATACCTCATCTTGGTATCCGCCAATCTTGAACTTCACCAGGCATTATTCATTGACCATGACCTTGTGGTCATCCTGTACCCAGGCAATCCGATATGGATGTGGGTGTTTCTATCTCTGGAGCTTCAACTTTGTCACCATCTCTTCTGACACCAAATTGTCAGTGCTTCCACTATCAATAATCACATCACAACATTTACCTTCACACTTGCACCTGGTGCGAAATAGGCTCCTCCTTTGCTCAGGTTCATTCTCACCACTCAATAGGACTCTTTTGTTAATCAACGTTTCTCCTCTTTCAGCATCTTCAGAATTTGATGATCTGACATCTTCATCTACATGTGCAACTTTGGCCTGGCCTTCATTTCTCCTGTTTGTTCTGCCTTGGCACTGAGGACATTCAAATGCCCTATGACCTTCTTCTCCACAGTGAAAACATGTTCCACGGAAGCCACCTCTTCTAGATCCTTGTCCTCTTCCTCTTCCACTCTGATCTCTATTATTCTGATCCTGGAAGCGATTGGAATTATTTCCTCACTGATTCTGACTGCTACTGGCCTCATCCTTTTTTTTCGGATCTTCATTTCGGCCACCATATGACCATCCACTAGATCGTCCACTGCGACCTCTTCCGTTTTGTCTGCTCTCAAACTTCTTGTTCAGCTTTTCCTCTACTTTTAGGGAAAACTGGTATGCCTCTTCAATACTGTTCATTCGAACCAGATTCAGCTCCTCCTAAGTGCTTGGCCTTAACCCATTAAGGTATCGGGCAACTTTCTCCTTATCAGCTTCCGCATGGCCTATTCTGATGAGAAGTCGATAGAACTCCTCTGTATACTCCTAAACAGATCTTCCTGCTTGCTTCAAACTCTGCATTTTCTTCAATAGGTCAAGCTCATAATCAACAGGAATGAACTGTCACTTCAATTTATCCACCATCCGATCCCATCTTGTGATTTTCTCCTTTCCCCTTCTATTTCTCTCCAACTGAATCTCTTGCCACCATATCTTCGCATGACCTTTCAGTCTGGCCTTCGCAAATTTGACCCTATCAAGATCCTCAACATCTTCATACTCAAAATATTCCTCACATTCATTGATCTAGTCAATCAATTCTTCTGGGTTAAGATTTCCAGAAAATGTAGGAACCTCAATCTTAGGTCTTTTCCCAATCTTAGAAATGGCCCGAAAAAGTCTTTCTTCCTCCTGGTTCACAATTTTGACTTCTCCTTCTTGATATTCTTCTTCAGCTTCATCCTCGCTTTCATCTCTAACATTAAGATTCATTCCTCTACGAATCTCTTCTTGCAATGCTCGCACTTGTCTCTGCAGTGCCCTAACCTCAGGTGTTACAACACCAGCTCTTCCGCCACGTTCCCTTCATGGAGGCATTTTTTTTGTGATGCGCACTAAAACCCTAACCACGGTTCTGGTGCAAACTGCCTCATAGTCGGCAATCTGTTTACACACTCAGGAAAACCTGGCTCTGATACCACTTGATGAAGGGTGCTCCCCTTAATACCACAAACACATAACAGAAATAGAGAAACAACAACAATATGCAAGAACATAAAATTGGCTTCTTATTATCTCCACAAATGTGGAATTACAAACTTTCAGAATTACAATATGCAAAGCCACATGGGCATTCCCTTACAATATTCTATAGGACAAAGCCTCAAACTATTACCCAGATCTACTACCTAGAACTATTCTGAACTGCCTAAGACAATAATACAGCCTTCCTTTATAGGCAATTTTTCCACCGCTTGGGAAGGTCCCAGAATTTTAGCCAATAAGGCCGACCAAACTTAGAATTATTTTATTTTATATTTTATTACATCATAGTCGGCTCAAGATAACCTTTGAAACCCGAATAGAAATTTTGAAGAAAATTATTTTCCGCCATTTCAGGTGGCCAAACTTCCGAAGACCATAAGTCATCACCAGTTGACCCGATCGGCTATTATAACCCCATTTCGGAAATGCCACGAAGTGCTCTACAGGCTTGACCCATGTAAGCGCTCATCACTCAAATTTTCAACCTCATCCGGGGCCTCTAAAGCCTTCAAAACTGAGTTCAAAGTTTCTGTACCCTGCTGCCAATACCGAAAATCTTCAATATCTTCCAACATACACTTGATCTGGCAATGAAACTTTACTGGCAGACTTATATGACCAAAATGAACCTCCAAGAAAGAAATCAGATCATTCTGAGCACATACAAAAATTACCAAAAATGGTAACTTTCCATAAATAGCAGCTCTACACAAAATAGCCCTTATTGAATATAAAAACACACACACACACACACACACACACACACACACACACACACACACACATATATATATATATATATTTTATTTTTATTTTTTATTTTTATTTTTATTTTTGGGTGATGCAAGATTGCTCTTACACCCAGGATGCTCCTGCATCAATTACTGATAAATAGCTATTCTGATACATAAATATATTGTGATGATTTTATAAATTATACTGAATATATATTATGCTGTGACCACAGGTGAAGGAAGCAATGAACACTGTAATTGATTGTTTCAACCCTGCGATCACAGCATATATATATATATATATATATATATATATATATATATATATATATATATATATATATATATATATATATATATATATGCTAATGAATGGTCACCTTCGTAAACAATGCGTCTCTTAATACCAAATAGTCATGTCTCTTTGTGAAGTCACTGTTAGTATTAGTGCTAGTGACTGTTAACAACAGTCGCTAGTACTAATAATAACAGCGACTTAGTTTACTTTAAGATCATTGCATTAACAAACAAATGCTATGTGTTCGGTTATGCATTCGACTCATTAGTCGATGCTTGCAGATTATCAAAAATAGTTCGATTAATATCAATGTGACCTCATTAATATATAACTATGGTATTATGATTATTATATTATAAATATAATAATGATAATATGATAGTAATAATATAATCACAACTCTTCATTATTAACATTGTATTATATATATATATACATATATATATACACACACACACACACACACACACACACACACACACACACACACACACATATATATATATATATATATATATATATATATACACGTATATATGTGTATATATATACATATATACGTATATATGTGTATATATATATGTGTGTGTGTGTATATATATATATATATCTTAACATGTTAGGAAATCAGATCTTTGGGAATTTATTATATTACTGATAAATAACTGTTCTGATATATAAATATATTGTGATGCTTTTATAAATTATACTAAATATATATTATGCTGTGACCACAGGTGAAGGAAGCAATGAACACTGTAATTGATTGTTTCAACCTTGCGATCAGAGCATTTATATATATATGCTGATAAACGGTCACCTTTGTAAACAATGTGTCTCTTAATACCGAACAGTCATGTCTCTTTGTGAAGTCATTGTTAGTATTAGTGCTAGCGACTGTTAACAACAGTCGCTAGTACTAATAATAATGACTTAGTTTACTTTAAGATCGCTGCATTAACAAACAAATGCTATGTGTTCGGTTATGCATTCAACTCATTAGTCGATGCTTGCAGATTATCGAACATAGTTCGATTAATATCAATGTGACCTCATTAATATATAACTATGGTATTATCATTATTATATTATAAATATAGTAATGATAATATGATAGTAATAATATAATCACAACTCTTCATTATTAACATTGTATTATATATATATATATATATATATATATATATATATATATATATATATATATATATATATATATATGTATATATATATATATATATATATATATATGTATATATATATATAAAATACGAATGAAGCTATATCTTAACACTCCCTCTTAGCGAGTGAGTATTAAATATCAAAATTCTATCATGACATCCGCCACTACGGGACACACAAGTTAATGTAGTCTCGTCATGAAAATAGACTTGAATATCATGATCTCCGCACAATCGGGACACACAATTAAGTAGTCTATCATGATATGGTTTCGTTATTACACAACCAGTAATAACAAGAGTCAAGATCTCCGCATAGTCGGGACACACACTTAAGTAGTCAATCTTGACACTTTGGTTAACTATTTACAAGATTGTCACCTTGAAATATTATCCCACACACAAAAATGATCAGTTTACACAATATTGCAATATATATATTTTATATTTATTCATGAATAAAAAACTTACAATTAAGAGGAATTTAAACCATACATTACAACTTGATCATGCTAAGTTTTTTTTTGAAGTATTCTATCTTCAACTTTGCAAGAGGCTTAGTGAAAATATCAGCACTTTGTTCTTCAGTACTAATGTACTCTAACTTTATGATATTTCTCTCTACCATATCTCTTATGTAGTGATATGGAATCTCAATATGTTTGGACCTGTTATGGAAAACTGGATTAACAGATAGCTTGATACAACTTTGATTGTCACAGTGAATCACAGTTGGATTTAGAGGTTTTCCAAACAATCTAAATAATAGCTTTCTTAACCATACCACTTCACGTGCTCCCATGGATGCTTCCATGTATTCAGCTTCAGTGGAGCTTAGTGCTACTGCTGATTGTTTCTGGCTGAACCAAGAGATCATAGCTGACCCAAGACTAAAACAACACCTAGTAGTACTTTTCTGATTAGTAGTACTTCTAGCCCAATCAGAATCAGAATAACCTTGAAGATTGATTTCTACCTTTTCATACTTTAGCCCAAATCCAATAGAGCCTCGTAGGTATCTCAAAATGTGCTTAGTTGCCATTAAGTGTATTTTCTTGGGCTCACACATAAAGTGACTCACTAAATTAGTTGCATAGCAGATGTTAGGTCTAGTGTTCACCAAGTGCATAAGGGATCCAACAATTTCTCTATATAAAGTAGGATTAGTGGGTTCAGACTCTTCTGCTTCAACTTTGAGTTTGTGCAAATTTGTTTCCATAGGTGTGGATAAAGGCTTACATTTCATCATTCCAAATTTGGCTAGTATATCAATAGTGTACTTTTGTTGATTTAGCAAAATATAGTCTTTCTTTTGAAAAACTTCCAAACCTAAGAAATAATGTAAGAGTCCTAAATCCTTCATGTCAAATTTAGTAGTTAGCTCTTGCTTACATTTTGCAATAAGATGATCTTCTCTTGTTATCAAGAGATCATCTACATAAAGAACCAAAATAACCATGTTGCCATCTGATATCTTGAAGTAAATGTTAGGATCTACATCATTTTTAGAATATCCTAACTTTGAAAGATAGTTGTTTATTCTTTCATACCAAGCTCTAGGAGCTTGTTTTAAACCATATAGTGCTTTCTTTAGTTTGCAAACATATTTTGATGCTTCATGTATAATGAACCCTTCTGGCTGCTCTAAGTATACTTCTTCTTCAATAGTGCCATTTAGAAATGTCATTTTCACATCCATCTGGTGTATCTTCCACCCTTTAGAGGTTGCTATAGAAATAATGGTTCTGACTGATGTATACCGAGCTACAGGAGCAAATGTTTCTTCATAATCAATACCTACTTTCTGTGAGAACCCTCTAGCAACAAATTGATCTTTATGTTTTTCAATACTTCCATCAAGAGCATATTTAGTTTTGAATAGCCATCTAGAAGAGAGAACGGTTTTGTTTTTAGATCTGGGTACTATGTCCCAGACATCATTTTTTTATTATGGATCGATATTCTTCAATCATTGCCTCTCTCCAAGCTTGATTAGATAATGCTTCCTTAGGATTTGATGGTTTTGAATTATTGATTTCAATTATAAGAGCTGCATAACATTTCTGAGTTCTTGTCCTTTTATTTTCATGAGATATTTCATTAGGTTCTACATTATTTTCTTTAATCATTTTCCTTGCCCATAATGGCCTTTTCTTGTCATTGATTACTTCAGTATTTTCATTTTCAATGACTGGTAGTTCAGGTTCTTCCATATCCTCCCTCTCAATTTCAGCAGTGTGATCTTCTTCTATCTCCGGGATGTTATCCTCTTCAAAGTTTTAAAATGTGCTATTTTCATCAAATTTTACATCTCTACTCATCTCAACAGACTTTTGTCCTGGAATATAGATTCGATACCCTTTTGTGTTTTCACTATAACCTTATTAGTATGTCCATATTAGTATATAGAGATTAATTCACTTTTACTTTAGATTTGTGAATACTAATTGCATATGAAGCTATATCTTTAACTGAATACTAATTGTGCCTACACCTTGGGATGTAGATAATGGTGTGCCTTCAACATGATACAAGTGTGTGACAACACCTTTGGAAGTAGACAATGGTGTGCTTCCACCTTCAGAAGTAGACAATGGTGTGCCTTGAACATTGGATGATGATGTCTCTTGAACTTGGGAACTCATACATGATGTCCCCGCATCTTCATAATTCAATTATCTCATTGCACGCAAGTTTCTCATTCATTATCTTTTTTTATTCCAATTCCAATTCTCTCTTACTTTGTATTGATGTTTCATGTTCCTCATCCAAAGAAAAATCTTCTTCTATGGTATCTAATTTTTTTTGTTCACAAAGTTGTCTCGTTCTTTCCCTTTTCTTCTCTTTGTCTTTTTCATGCTCTTCTGGTGTTAAATTCTTTGCTCATTTCCTTGGCATGATGATGATGATTTCTACATATGAATTGATTACAATTTTAAAAATATAATATAAATGTAAAACAATAAGTCAAATTATAATATAAACCTCTTACACTATGACAAATTATAATATAATTTTTTTACAATTATATCAAATTATGTATTGAACAAGTCTATATCATACCAATTATAAACCAAAACACTCTTTATTCACATTTGACATGTAAAAAATTAAAAAACTTACCTCAATCGATAAATTTTGGTGATAATGATTGACTTTCACAATTTGATGTTGATTTTTAAACAAAAAGATGGTGCAAATTGATAGAATATGCTTCTTTGTCACTATCAACACCATGAAAAGTGAATACTTGTCGGATAACACGCATAACTTAGACAACAATAGAAAAAGTGGGCCTCTTTCACGAGATCCTTGGCAAACAAGACCGTTTATTTTAGTTTTGCATAGCATGAGAGTGCTATAGCACGCTTGCCCTATGTAACACTAAAAAGTGTTATGAATGCTATTAAATAGGGCATGTTCCCTATGTAAAACAAGAAAAAGGGAAAATATAAAGGGTATGGGAGAGAGAGAGAGAGAGGGAGAGGGTGATAAGAGAGAGGAGAGAAGGGAGAGAGAGTGAGAAGGTGAGAGAGAGAAGGGGGAGAGAGAGAGAGAGAGAGAGAGAGAGAGTATGGGCGAGGGAGAGAGATAGAACTCTCTCTCTCTCTCATTCTCACTCTCACTTTGACTATTTCTCATCACTATATGAATCTATGTCTTACATAGGGTGCACACACTATAGGGCGTGCACACTATGTAAATTTATGACTTTCATAGTGTGAGCGCACTATGAAATTCATAAATTTACATAGTGCGCACACCCTATAGGGTGTGCATGCTTTAGGGCATGCACGCTTTGTAAAGGATTTGAATTTACCAATCCTAAGGCTTGGATTTTCCTTGGAGATCCAACCCAAAGGCTTGGATGATTGAAATAAGCCTGAGATGTGTTTTCCAGTAGACATACAAAAAAATGACATATTTTTTTGTGGGCTCCTCGTCAGGTTTACTCGTGGCTCAAGAACGTAAAAATCAGACGATGTGATATTGTAGATCTCTATGTTAGCTATCTAAGCATATAATTTATTTTGAATTCTTATTATGTTAAGTTTTTCAACTCTAATTTCTTTTGTGTGTATGTCCATTTTTTGTAAAAAACCAACATGCAATATTTTGGGCATAGATTGTGGCTTGTTCATCGAATTTTGCAATAATTTACATTTTTAGAAACTAGACTCCATTCTACACACTTCAAAAAAAAGAAAATTTGATTTTCAATTAGTTTTAAATGATTTCTAGGGGGAGCACACAGAAATTTCATGTTTTCAGGATGTGTGCACTTCGTAAATTCATTAAAATTTATACATTCATAAAAAAATTACCAAAAAAATCTAGGATAAACTATGTGGTGTTAGCTAAATTTTCACCGGAGTGATTAAAAAATTCAAAAAAAAAGTGAAAATTTTAGGGGGAGCACACTAGACGCTATGTTATGTTTTTGGACAAAAAATAGGACCACTTTTTGTGCTCCCCCTTTTTGAGGGCCTTAATCTACACCATTTTCAAAATAAGTTAGTAGTTTAGGAACTAGATTTAGAGTATTACAACTCTTGTTTTTGTTGCATCTTAAAATTTTAGGTCTAACTATCTTCAATTTCTTGTTGAAGTTCAGAGTTTTTTGATTTCAGGAAAAAAGTGGCCTCTTATACCCCCTTTTTGGTCCCCCAGCTTTGTGCACTTACCCATTATGCATGTGCATAGTCAAGCCATACACTTCTAAAATGAACTATGCTATAGAACATGGGTGTGTGTTAATGTGATTCAAAAGCTATTATGCAAGATTGTTTTATTATGCCTATATAACAAGAGGAGTGATATATTTTAATGGCAATGGACATAGAAATTGTAGTGAAACTCTATAATTTATTATTGTAAGTGGACATAGAAATTGCAGTGTAAGTAGTAGGATGATTGTTCATGAGCTCATTGTTTAATATCTAGCCAGGCCATGTAAATGGTACTAGGCCAACCGAATCAGCCCAACAAAATGTGTCATGTTTATCTTTGTCAAATACACTTGTTCACCATTTTGTTCTTGTTCTTTACACAAATATTGCATCAAAAGTAATTGTAAACAATGATTCAAAGAAAAAAGAAACAACTACAATAGATCAGACCCCAAAAGAATACAGTCAACTACAATAGCTCATAGTCTCAATGAAATAAATAGTGTATAAAACAATATATGGTGCACAACAGCAACAAGCATGCAATGACAGCAATAACATTGCATGATAAAATTCAATACTCTTAGTTTTTATTCAAATCTATTCAAAACTCCTATCAGCTCATTGTCCAATAGTTAAACTAACCTATGACTTCAAAGGAGGAATTATGAAATATAGTTGTAGGTAGTTATCTCTTCTATAATGATGGAGGAGTCAAAGGTAATGATCAATGAGGTTGCTACTATTAGATCATACATTAATACACATACTGTTTTGACAACAATAACATTGCATGATGCCAGAGCTCAAATTCAAAACAATATGTGTATTATTTTATTACTGATGTCCCTATTTTATCTAATAGCATCAATATAACAGAGCACTAACCAATTAAATAAGGGGTCCTAGGACACAACAACTAAAAAACATAAATGTAGGCATCATGGTCACAATTTTTTAGATATCTACATTTATGTTTCTCAGCTGTTGTGATATCTACATTTATGACTGAGCATCCCTCTGCTCATCTCTTCAGTTTTTGTTTTCGTAGATTTCACCATCTAACATTCCTTTTCGGTAAGAGATGGATGGAAATGTTCATGACTCTCAAAAAAATAGCCTGCATACAAATAAAGACTTGTGGTTATTCAAATGGTAAGTTCAAAGTTTCCCATTATTTGGGAGAAATGAGTTTGGAAAGACTTCAATTTTTCATTGAGGGAAAGGATTTTACTTACGTTGAGAAGAAACCTTAGGTTTTTTCACTTCATTTTCAGCGTCTTCTATTGATTTTCTTTTCAACTCAATAGATAATTTTTTGTTTGTCAAGTGATTAGAACTCGTCAGAATAGAACTCGTGGAAGGATTAGGGAATTTCCTCTATGACTCAAAATCACTCTGGATCTTCTCAGAATGAAAAACATAAATATCTTTTTCACAGCCATCTCTTACCAAAAAGAAACGTCGGATGGTGAAATCTACGAAATTTTTTTGAAGAGATGAGCAAAGGGATGCACAGTCATAATGTTTCTAGCAGATGTCCTATTAACGCAATAGAAAATAAAATGACCCTAGAGGCTACTAAGTCTTTCAAATCAAAAAACCCCTTTGGCTTAGTAATTAATGAGATTGCTGCTATTAGATCATACATTAATACACTTACTGTTTTGAATTTGAGCTTGGGCATCATGCAATGTTATTGTTGTCATTGCATGATTGTTGTTGTTGTGCACCATATATTGTTTTATACACATAGAACAATAGATTTTGGGACTTAGACTTATGTTCAATCCTTAGAAATGGTTTGGAGAACTAATTATTAGATGAGTGACTACAGTACCCTAGTTTGCATTATTAGATGATCTTGTTTAATTTGTGTTCATTTCTTGCAAAGATACATGTAAAGAAAAAGAAATTTTTGCATCTAAAGATTACATGTATATATATGAAAAATAACTTGTATATACTATACAAGGAAAATAACTTTGAGAACAAAATGCAAGAGTACAGGCATACATAAGAGGATGAACATAAATAATAAGGGTGCCAGACATTGCCTGAAGTGATGAATTTTTGATCCGCGTATGAATTTAGTGTGCCCCTGTGTGATCCAGAACCTGCAAAGAAAAGAGAGACGAGGGTTAAATAAAAAATATCTAAGCAATGAATGACATCCTATTACTGATCCTCATCTACAATTATGCATGTGCATAGTCAAGCCATACACTTCAAAAAGAAAAACCAAGCTCACAGTCTCAATGAAATAAATAGTGTATAAAACAATATATGGTGCACAACAACAACAAGCATGCAATGACAACAACCCCTATTTTATTATTGATGTCCCTATTTACATTTTTTCATCAAATGACCCAAAAACATCAAGAATGGTCCTATATGGTCGCTAATAACCAACTTTCAAAAAAATATAAATGAATGCAAACATACATAAGTGGATGAACATAAATAATGAAGGTCTTATATGGATGGTTCTAATGCTTTGCCATTACAACAATTGAGCATTCATCATTTGGTATATGAATAGGTGAAAAACATGTAGACATCCAGACATGTGTACTGTGAGCTTTCCTGCAACAAATGGATTTGTGATGATTTCCACAATAGTACATGTGTTGGAAGGAAAGCTCACAGTATTGCTTAGGAAAATGTGAATGTTCATCACCTATGCATATCAGAGTTGATCAGAGAAGGTATATGCACAACAAAACAAATTTTATTACTGATGTCCCTATTTACATCTTTTCATCAAATGACCAAAAAACATCAAGAATGGTCCTATATGGTCACTAATAGCTAACTTTCAGAAGAATATGAATGATTGCAAACATACATAAGTGGATGAACATAAATAATGAAGGTACCAAACATTGCCTAAAGTAATGAAGTGTTGACCGTGGGTTCAATCAAGTATGCTCTTGTATGATCCAAAACCTGCAAGGAAGGAAAAGATGGGGCTAGATCCAAAGAATCTAAGCAATGCCTGACACCCTATTACTGATCCTCATCTATAATTATGAATGTGCATACTCAAGCCATACACTTCTAAAATGAACTATGTTACAGAAAATGGGTGTGTGTTAATGTGATTCAAAAGCTATTATGCAAGATTGTTTTATTTATTGAGATAAGGATATCTTAATTCTACAAGAATAAATATTTTGAGAAATATTTGAATTTAATTTTAACAATAACATGAGGAGTGATATATTTCCATCATTATAGAAGAGATAACCACCTACAACTATATTTCATAATTCCTCCTTTAAAGTCATAGGTTAGTTTAAAATGGAGAAAGTATACAAACTCACCAATTTAATCCCAAAATTTCATAACATTGCATTCTTGTTTTTGTTATGGTGCACAACAACATCAAGCATGCAATGACAACAATAACATTGCATGATGCCTGAGCTCAAATTCAAAATTGTAAGTGTATTATTTTATTACTGATGTCCTTATTTGATGTCCCTATTTTATTACTGCTAAATTTTGGGGTAAAACCTTGCAAGTCTTACACAGACTCAACAACATGGTAGCATTGATCCAATAACAAAAAATACATTACAAATTCCAAGCTCACGGTCTCAATGAAATAAATAGTGTATAAAACAATATATGGTGCACAACAACAGCAAGCATGCAATGACAGCAATAAAATTTCATGATGCCCGAGCTCAAATTCAAAATAGTAAGTGTATTAATGTATGTTTTCATGATGCCAGATATTAAACAGTGAGCTCATGAACAATGCTAGTATTAGACAGTGAGCTCATGAACAATGTATGATGCCCTAGCTTGCAACCCACAAGCCATCAAGACATTTCCTCATGAAATGATCATAAATAGGGAGTACCACATAGTGAATATCAACAACAAAACAAATAAAGAGAGATCAAACACATCACACAAGGCCTTGAAGGTAATAGAAATGATGCCCTAGCTCTCAAAGCTCGCGGGTCATCGAGCATTCCAAATGCTAAGATGTAAACAATTCCACTATTAACAATGCTAAGATGTAAACAATGCTATTAAAATTGATTTAATGAGAAGACAAAGCTTGAATGTCTACCTTCCAAATGAAAAGATGTAAACAATACCAGTATTAAACAGTGAGCTCATGAACAATGTATGATGCCCTAGCTTGCAACCTGTGAGCCATCAAGACATTTTCTCATGAAATGATCATAAACAGGGAGTACCACATAGTGAATATCAACAACAAAATAAATAGAGAGAGATTAAACACTTCACACAATGCTTTGAAGGTAATAGCAACGATGCCCTAGCTCTCAAAGCTTGCGGGTCATCAAGCATTCCAAATGAAAAGATGTAAACAATGCCAGTATTAAATAGTGAGCTCATAAACAATGTATGATGCCCTATCTTGTAGCTTACGAGCCATCAAGACATTTCCTCATGAAATGATCATAAATAGGGAGTACCACATAGTGAATATCAACAACAAAACAAATAAAGAGAGATCAAACACTTCACACAATGCCTTGAAGGTAATAGAAATGATGCCCTAGCTCTCAAAGCTCGCAGGTCATCGAGCATTCCAAATGAAAAGATGTAAATAATGTCAGTATTAAACAGTGAACTCATGAACAATGTATGATGCCCTAGCTTGCAGCCCACGAGCCATCAAAACATTTCCTCATGAAATGATCATAAACAGGGAGTACCACATAGTGAATATCAACAACAAAACAAATAAAGAGAGATCAAACACTTCACATAATGCCTTGAAGGTAATAGAAATGATGCCCTAGCTCTCAAGGCTCGCGGGTCATCGAGCATTCCAAATGAAAAGATGTAAACAATGCCAGTATTAAACAGTGAGCTCATAAACAATGTATGATACCTTAGCTTGCAGCCCGCGAACCATCAAGATATTTCTTCATGAAATGATCATAAACATGGAGTACCACATAGTGAATATTAACAACAAAACAAATAAAGAGAGATCAAACACTTCACACAATTCCTTGAAGGTAATAGCAACGATGACCTAGCTCTCAAAGCTTGTGGGTCGTCGAGCATTCCGAATGCAAAGATGTAAACAATGCCAGTATTAAACAGTGAGCTCATAAATAATGTATGATTCCCTAGCTTGCAGCCCGCGAGCCATCAAGACATTTCTTCATGAAATGATCATAAATAGGGAGTACCACATAGTGAATATCAATAGCAAAACAAATAAAGAGAGATCAAACACTTCACACAATGCCTTGAAGGTAATAGAAACGATGCCCTAGCTCTCAAAGCTCACGAGTCATTGAGCATTCCAAATGAAAAGATGTAAACAATGCTAATATTAAACAATAAGCTCATGAACAATGTATGATACCCTAATTTGCAGCCCGCGAACCATCAACACATTTCCTCATGAAATGATCATAAACAGGGAGTACCACATAGTGAATATCAACAACAAAATAAATAAAGAGAGATCAAACACTTCACACAATGCCTTGAAGGTAATAGAAATGATGCCCTAGCTCTCAAAGTTCATTGGTCATCGAGCATTCCAAATGAAACAATGTAAACAATGCTAGTATTAAACAGTGAGCTCATGAACAATGTATGATGCCCTAGCTTGTAGCCTGCAAGCCATCAAGACATTTCCTCATGAAATGATCATAAACAGGAAGTACCACATAGTGAATATCAACAACAAAACAAATAAAGAGAGATCAAACACTTCACACAATGCCTTGAAGGTAATAGAAACGATGCCCTAGCTCTCAAAGCTCACGGGTCATCGAGAATTCCAAATGAAAAGATGTAAACAATGCTAGTACTAAACAGTGAGCTCATGAACAATGTATGATGCCCTAGCTTGCAGCCCGTGAGCCATCAAAAAATTTCCTCATGAAATGATCATAAACAGGGAGTACCACATAGTGAATATCAACAACAAAACAAATAAAGAGAGATCAAACACTTCACACAATACCTTGAAGGTAATAAAAATGATGCCCTAGCTTTCAAAGCTTCTGGATCATCGAGCATTCCAAATGAAAAGATGTAAACAATGCCAGTATTAAATAGTGAGCTCATAAACAATATATGATGCCCTAGCTTGTAGCCCACAAGCCATCAAGATATTTCTTCATGAAATGATCATAAACAGGGAGTACCACATAGTGAATATCAACAGCAAAACAAATAGAGACAAATCAAACACTTCACACAATGCCTTGAAGGTAATAGCAACGATGCCCTAGCTCTCAAAGCTTGTGGGTCATTAGGCATTTCAAATGAAAAGATGTAAACAATGCTAGTATTAAACAGTGAGCTCATAAACAATGTACGATGCCCTAGCTTGTAGCCTGCGAGCCATCAAGGCATTTCCTCATGAAATGATCATAAACAGGGAGTACCACCTAGTGAATATCAATAGAAAAACAAATAAAGAGAGATAAAAAACTTCACACAATGCCTTGAAGGTAATAGAAATGATGCCCTAGCTCTAAAAGCTCGCAGGTCATCGAGCATTCCAAATGAAAAGATGTAAACAATGCCAGTATTAAACAGTGATCTCATGAATAATGTATGATGCCCTAGCTTGTAGCCCATGAGCCATCAGGATATTTCCTCATGAAATGATCATAAACAAGGAGTACCACATAGTGAATATCAACAACAAAACAAATAAAAAGAGATCAAACACTTCACACAATGACTTGAAGGTAATAGCAACGATGGCCTAGCTCTCAAAGCTCACGGGTCATCGAGCATTCCAAATGCAAAGATGTAAACAATGTCAGTATTAACATTCATATTTTGTCATTAAATCAAAAAATGTCATCAAAATGAAATTGAGTTAATGAGAAGACAAAGCTCAAATGCCTACCTTTAAGAAACTTTTACATCTTTTCATCAAATGACCCAAAAACATCAAGAATCATCATATATAGTCGCTAATAGCCAGCTTTCAGAAGAATATGAATGAATGCAAACATACATAAGTGGATGAACATAAATAATGAAGGTACCAGAAATTGTCTAATGTAATGAAGTGTTGACTGAGGTTCAATCCAGTATGCTCTTGTATGATCCAAAACCTGCAAGGAAGGAAAAGATGGGGTTAGATCCAAAGGATCTAAGCAATGCCTGACACCTTATTATTGATCCTCATCTACAATTAAACATGTTTATAGTCAAGCCATACACTTATAAAATGAACTATGCTACAAAACATGGGTGTGTGTTAATGTGATTCAAAAGCTATTATGCAAGATTGTTTTATTATTGAGATAAGGATATCTTAATTCTACAAGAATAAATGTTTTGAGAAATATTTGAATTTAATTTTGACAATAACATGAGTGATATTTTTCAAACTTCAACGAGATTTCATACCATGCAGTGTTCATAGATTACATTCAATGCGTTATTTATGCTTGTATTGGTGGGAAAAATCTTGAAAACACGCAAAAGAGATTGAATTCAACCATGTTGTTTACATGACACATGTAGTTTACCTCTAGCCTAAATCAATTTTGCATACAAATCTACGGATGCTACGTGGTATGAAGCCTCTTTGAAGCTTGAAAATGATAAGCATTATGATGTTGAGGTATGATATTGTTTAGGTATAATACTGAAATTGTTTACATCTTTTCATTTGGAATGCTTGATGACCCATGAGCTTTCAGAGCCAGGGCATCATTTCTATTACCTTCAAGGCATTGTGTGAAGTGTTTGATCTCTCTTTATTTGTTTTGTTGTTGATATTCACTATGTGGTACTCCCCATTTATGATCATTTCATGAGGAAATATCTTGATGGCTTGCGGGATGCAAGCTAGGGCATCATGCATTATTTATGAGCTCATTGTTTGAGCACCGACCAATCAAATAGGGATATGAGGTGCTCAAACATTGAGCTCATAAACAATGCATGATGCCCTAGTTGTAGGTAGTTATCTCTTTTATAATGATGGAGGAGTGAAAGGTAATGATCAATGAGGTTGCTGCTATTAGATCATACATTAATACACTTACTGTTTTGAATTTGAGCTCGGGCATCATGCAATGTTATTGTTGTCATTGCATGCTTGTTGTTGTGCACCACATATTGTTTTATACACTATTTCTTTCATTGAGACTGTGAGCTATAAGCAACATATATTGTGAGATGTGTTTGATCTCTCTATTTATTTATTTTTTTGTTGATATTCACTATGTGGTACTCCTTGTTTATGATCAAATAGACAAAGCTCGAATGCCTACCTCAAGTGTCAGTGCCCTCTTCCCACATGGTGCTGTCCTCTTCAGGCACGCCAAACTCGAATGCCCTCTTTGCGCCATGTAAAAGTGCAGTGTCGTCTTCACGACAGCTCTTCGAGTTCACAAATTAAAAATGACACTTTCTTTTTATTTTTTTTTGTTTATAACCAAATGGGTGTCACAATTTATGAGCTCACTATTTGAGCACTGGCCAATCAAATAGTGACATGAGGTGCTCAAACAGTGAGCTCATAAACAATGCATGATGCCCTAGTTGTAGGTAGTTATCTCTTCTATAATGATGGAGGAGTGAAAGGTAATGATCAATGAGGTTTTTGCTATTAGATCATACATTAATAAACTTACTTATTTTAATTTGAGCTCGGGCATCATGCAATGTTATTGTTGCCATTGCATGCTTGCTGCAATTGTGCACCATATATTGTTTTATACACATAGAACAATAGATTTGGGGACTGAAACTTATGTTCAATCCTTAGTAATGGTTTGGGGAACTAATTACTAGATGAGTGACTATAGTACCCTAGTTTTCATTATTAGATGATCTTGTTTAATTTGTGTTCATTTCATGAAAAGATACATGTAAAGGAAAATAAATTTTTGCATCTAAAGATTACATGTATATATATGAAAAATAACTTGTATATACTATACAAGGAAAATAACTTTCAAAAGAAAATGCAAGAGTACAGGCATACATAAGAGGATGAACATAAATAATAAGGGTGCTAGACATTGCCTGAAGTGATGAATTTTTTACCTGGGTATCAATCTAGTGTGCCCCTGTATGATCCAGAACCTATAAAGAAAAAAGAGATGGGGGTTAGATAAAAAAATATCTAAGCAATGAATGACATCTTATTACTGATCCTCATCTACAATTATGCATGTGCATAGTCAAGCCATACACTTCTGAAAGAAAAACCAAGCTCACAGTCTCAATGAAATAAATAGTGTATAAAACAATATATGGTGCACAACAGCAGCAAGCATGCAATGACAACAATAACATTGCATGATGCCCGAGTTCAAATTCAAAATAGTAAGTGTGTTAATGTATGATCTAATAGCAGCAACCTCAATGATCATTACCTTTCAATCCTCCATCATTATAGAAGAGATAACTAAAGAGAGATCAAAAACTTCACACAATGCCTTGAAGGTAATAGAAATGATGCCCTAGCTCTCAAAGCTTGCAGGTCATCAAACATTTCAAATGAAAAGATGTAAACAATGTTAGTATTAAACAGTGAGCTCATGAACAATGTATGATGCCCTAGCTTACAGCCCACAAGCCATCAAGACATTTCCTTGTGAAATGATCATAAGCGGGGAGTACCACATAGTGAATATCAACAACAAAACAAATAAAGAGAGATCAAACACTTCACACAATATATGTTGTTTTATAAGATTTTATTGAGACTAAATATATTATTTTATTAAGATTTTATTAAGACAAAGTATTTTGGGTTAGTTTTATGTTGTTTTATAAGATATTTATTAAGACTAAATATATGATGTAAACTCAATATAACAAATAGAGTACCGACCAATCAAATAGGGACATGAGTTGCTCAAACAGTGAGCTCATAAACAATGCATGATGCCCTAGCTTGAAGCCCGCGAGCCATCAAAACATTTCCTCATGAAATGATCATAAACAAGAAGTAACACATAGTGAATATCAACAACAAAACAAATAAAAAGAGATCAAACACTTCACACAATGCCTTGAAGGTAATAGCAATGATGTCTTAGCTCTCAAAGTTTGCGGGTCATCAAGCATTCTAAATGCTAAGATGTAAACAATGTCATCCAAACATGTGTACTGTGAGCTTTCATGCAACAAATGGACTTGTGATGATTTTCACAATAGTACATGTGTTGAAGGAAAGCTCAAAGTACTGCTTAGAAAAATATGAATGTTCATCACTTGTGCATATTAGAGTTGATCAGAGAAGGTATATGCACAACAAAACAAATAAAGAGAGATTAAACATTTCACACAATGCCTTGAAGGAAACATAAATGATCAAACACTTCAAAATAGGGACATCAACCATACACTTCTAAAATGAACTATGCTACAGAACATGGGTGTGTGTTAATGTGATTCAAAAACTATTATAGAAGATTATTTTATTATTGAGATAAGGATATCTTAATTCTACAAGAATAAATGTTTTGAGAAATATTTGAATTTAATTTTGACAACAACATGAGGAGTGGATATATTTCAAGTTTCAGCGAGACTTCATACGACGCATTGTTCATAGATTACGTTAAATGCATTATTTACGCTTGTATTGGTGGAAAAAGTCTTGAAAATGTGCAAAAGAGATTGCATTCAACCATGTTGTTTACATGACACATGCAATTTACCTCCAGCCTAAATCAACATTGCGTAAAAATCTGCGAATGGTGCATGGTACGAAGCTTCTCTCAAGCTTGAAAATGATAAGCATTATGATGTTGAGGTATGGTGTGGTAAGCACAAGTATAGTTTCTCGTAAGCTGCTATTGGTATAGCTTTTTTTTTTCAATAGTTGCAGAATCCAACTTCTCCTATACTTACACTTATGTATACATTTTGGGCTTGGTTTTAATGTCATGTAAAATTGAGTGAAATGGTAATAATATTTAAGAGCAACAAGTATGACATTTTAAACAAGTATGAATATACATTATATAACAAGAGTGATATATTTTAATGAAAACACTTAATGAGAATGATGCCTATATAACATGAAGAGTGATATATTTTAATGACAGTGGACATAGAAATTGTAGTGAAAATCTGTAATTTATTATTGTAAGTGGAGATAGAAATTGCAGTGTAAGTAGTAGGATGATTGTAAGTGGACATAGAAATTGTAGTGAAACTCTGTAATTTATTATGGCTCAATGTTGTATATCCATAGTCAATGTCTATTTAAACTTTAGGATGATACTTATATGATGGCTTAAGTAAATTGTTCTTACCTTGAGACTAGTACACCATGGGATTAGAGGATGGTTGTTATAATAGTAACTGTGTGTCTGTGGGACACTTTTATATTTTGTATTAAATGATGATAGATACATATGGATTTCTTCTTTTTGCAACAGTTTATATTTTGATACTTATATCTTGAATTGTCAAATGACCAATGAGTGATAATTTCAAAAGTGTATCATAATTAAAGGCATGTGAATTCATATTGTACTTAATTTGAATGCCACTGTGTAATGTTTTTACTTACGATATTAATCTTAATATATCCCTATGAAGATATCCCTATTTTATTATTGATGTCCCTATTTACATCTTTTCATCAAATGACCCAAAAACATCAAGAATGGTCCTATATGGTCACTAATAGCCAACTTTTAGTAGAATATGAATGAATGCAAACATACATAAGTGGATGAACATAAATAATGAAGGTACTAGACATTGTCTGAAGTAATGAAGTGTTGACCCGGGGTTCAATCTAGTATGCTCTTGTATGATCCAAAACCTGCAAGGAAAAGATGGGGTTAGATCCAAAGGATCTAAGCAATGCCTGACACCATATTACTGATCTTGATCCTCATCTACAATTATACATGTGCATAGTCAAACCATACACAGACTCAACAACATGGTAGCATTGATCCAATAATAGAAAATACATTACAAATGGCAAGCTCATGGTCTCAATGAAATAAACAATGTATAAAACAATATATGGTGCACAACAGCAGCAAGCATGCAATGACAATAATAACATTGCATGATGCCCGAGTTCAAATTCAAAATGGTAAGTGTATTAATGTATGTTTGCATGATGCTAGATATTAAACAGTGAGCTCATGAACAATGTATGATGCCCTAGCTTGCAGCCCACGAGCCATCAAGACATTTCCTCATGAAATGATCATAAACAGGGAGTACCACATAGTGAATATAAAAAACAAAACAAATAAAAAGAGATCAAACACTTCAACAATGCCTTGAAGGTAATAGAAATGATGCCCTATCTCTCAAAGCTCGCAGGTCATCAAACATTCAAAATGAAAAGATGTAAACAATGTCATTATTAAACAATGAGCTCATGAACAATGTATGATGCCCTAGCTTGCAACCCGCGAGCCATCAAGACATTTCCTTGTGAAATGATCATAAGCAAGGAGTACCACATAGTGAATATCAATAGCAAAACAAATAAAGAGAGATCAAACACTTCACACAATGCCTTGAAGGTAATAGAAGTGATGCCCTAGCTCTCAAAGCTCGCGGGTCATCAGGCATTCCAAATGATAAGATGTAAACAATGCAAGTATTAAACAGTGAGCTCATAAATAATGTATGATGCCCTAGCTTGCAGCCCATGAGCCATCAAGACATTTCCTCGTGAAATGATCACAAACAAAGAGTACCACATAGTGAATATCAACAACAAAACAAATAAAGAGAGATCAAACACTTTACACAATGCCTTGAAGGTAATAGCAACGATGCCCTAGCTTTCAAAGCTCATGGGTCATCGAGCATTCCAAATGCAAATTAAGATATAAACAATGCCACTATTAACAAGGCTAAGATGTAAACAATGCCACTGAAATTGAGTTAATGAGAAGACAAAGCTCGAATGCCTACCTCAAGTTCTAGTGCCCTCTTCCCAAATGGTGCCGGCCTCTTCACGTATGCCAAAATCGGATGCCCTCTTCATGCCATGCAGAAATGCAATGTCATCTTTGCGACAGCTCTTCGAATTCACAAATTACAAATGACACTTTTTTTTTTTAATAATCAAATGGGCATCACAATTACGACAATAGCATCGCTATTACGATACTGTCGGGGGCACTTGAAAAAAAAATACAAAAAACATACACAAATTGTAGTGGCATCGCAAATTAGCGTTGAAATTCAACCCCAAATGTTGTAGTGATTTATCATGAAAAAGTTATACAATCTAAAAATGAAAGGAGTGACATTGAATCATCTCAACAAGTTCAATACATTAGTTACTTAGTTGACTTCGGTTGGTATCCCATTAGATGATGAAATAAAGGAAATCTTATTATTATGCTAATTTCTGAACAGTTGGAAAGGTGTAGTAATGGTTGTGAGCACTTCAGTTGCAGCCAAGAGCAAGCTAAAATTTGATGAAGTTGCAACCACACTAGTTAGTGAAGACATGCGAAGGAAGCATCAATAAATCTCTTCCAGTGATGCTCTAACAGCTGTGAGCACAAGCAATAGAGGTAGAATTCATGAGAGAGGAAGAAACAATAATAATAATGGAAGAGGTAGATCGAATCATCACTCAAAATCAAGAAGAAGAAATGGCACTTGCTGGTTTTGTGGAAAATCAAGGCACACAAAGAAGCAATGTTGGAATTACAAAAAGGCTCAAAATAAAGTTATCAATGACGGTGTTAATGCTGCAACTAATGGAGCTTTGGTACTTGCAGCCGACAACACATATTCAAACTCGTGGTTTCTTGATTCTGGTGCATCATTTCATGCTACTCCATGTTGGAGTGCTTTCACAAATTATCATGAAGGTATGTTTGGTAAAGTTTTTCTTGAGGATAACAAAGAGTGTGACATTGTCGGCAAAGGGGATATTTTATTATCATTGAAAAATGGAAGTAAATGGATTCTAAAAGATGTTAGGCATGTTCCTACACTTAAGCGTAATCTGATTTCAATTAGTCAGTTATATACATAAGGTTGTAATGTCAATTTTGATCTCACTTCTTGGAAAGTGTCCAAAGGTCAATTAATTGTAGCTAAAGGAAAAAAAATTGGAAGTTTATACACATTAGAGTGCAATGGTGAAGTGGGAGCAACCATGGTGGTTATAGATAGCAATGCTGAACTATGGCATAAGAGGCTCGATCATATGAGAAAAATAGGTCTTGAAGTCATGCTTCGAAGAGACCAAATTTTGGGTCTTAAATCGGTTGATTTGGAATTATGTGAGCATTGCCTTTATGGCAAGAAAAATCACACCAGCTTTGTAAGGACGATTCATGAGAAGAAATCCTCTCCATTAGAGCTCATTCATTCTGATGTTTTCGGTCCTACAGAGGTAACCTCTATCGGTGGTGCTAACTATTTTGTCACATTTCTTGATGATTGCACTCACAAAGTTTGGGTTTACATGCTGAATAAGAAATCAAAAGTATTTTTAAAATTTAAAATTTTTAAGGCTATGGTGGAAAATCAGATTGGAAGAAAGTTTAAATGTTTACTAATGGACAACGGTGGTGAGTATTTCTCTTCGGAGTTTGATCATTTTTTGTGCAGATCATGGTATTCGGAGGATTAAAACAGTCCCATATACACCTCAAGAAAATGGTGGAGCTGAGAGGTTAAGTCAAACTATTTTGGAGAGAGCTCGGTGTATGTTGTCTAATGCTGGTTTGGGGAAGGAATTTTGGGTAGAGGCACGTAATAAAATAGTTTATTCAATAAATCAAGCTCCTTCGTCACATTTGGATTTTGATATTTCGGAAGAAAGGTAGACTGGTAAGAGAATTTCATTTTTTCATTTGCGTGTTTTTGGATGCGATGCATATGCTCACATTAATAAGGAGCAGAGAATGAAATTGGATTTCAAATCCAAAAGATGAATATTTTTGGGGTATTGTGAGGATCAATTTGGTTTTCATCTCTAGGATTCAATCACCAAGAGAGTGATTGGAAGTTGGGATGTTGTATTTAATAAGAAGTCTTTCTCCGGTCTACAAAATTAGAACTTTCCTTCTAATAAATTTATTAAAATTGATCTATTTGATAATGAAAATCATATGCAGAACACACCCTAAGTCACATTCCACCCGTCTACAGTCATACTTTCCAGCAATGCTGGCTAAACCTCTTCCACAAACTCTCTACCCTACCCAATAACGCAACCATCACTTATGTCTCCCACACCATTAGTGGTTAGCATGCAACCACTGTGCATTTATAGCCCTGCACCCACATTTCCTGGCCCTTACCACTGCGTTGAAGGAGCAGAGCAGAGCAAGAGGCTCTATTTCCCCCACCTCTCCACTCACTAACTCTCCTGTCGCAGGAAGCCTTACCCACACTGACTTCCCCACAACCTGCAGTGAATCACGGGGACTCCACTACACACTGCATGGACCAAACTCCCCAGTGAATGGAGCCTTCCCCATCTCCACATTGTTGAAAGTAAATTGCAGACCCAAAACTAATTAAAGAATAGAAAATAAAAGATCAACATACACAAAAAAGAGACACAAAGTTTATAGTGGTTCATCTAGCTATTCTGGATTACATCCACTTTCAAGCAGGGTAGATATCTCTATTGAAAATCAATCTCTGTTACAATGTTACAATAGCTCTAAGCTCATAAGCTTTTTCCTTTGCATGGTCAAAGTCACTCGTAACAACTCAAGGAGAATAAAAGAATCTAACTGTTATAGCAGAAGGAATATTGGGCTTCACATCTACGTAGCCATTACACGGCAAAGCCATTACAATCTCCCACTTGAAGTCCAATCAATGCTACGAGGTGAGCTGCTCAAAGATATCCCCCACTTGGTGCTTATGGATATGTTATCACAATGCCAAGAGAAGTCCTACAGAATTTGAACTTCTCTTGCGGTACAATCTTGGTGAAGGCATCCGCCAGATTGACCTTTGTATCAATCTTGTCTAACTGTAGTCTTCCCTCTTCAAGAGCATGATAGATGAAGTGAAATCTGGTCTCAATATGCTTTGTGCGATTGTGGAAAGCTGAATTTTTGGCCAAATGAATGGTGTTGTTGCTATCAAAAAATTGAGTAAATGTGGATTGTTTAAATCCCAACTCTCCAAACAATCATTGTAACCATATCAACACTTTAGCTCCCTCAGCAAGAGAAATGTATTCAGCCTCGGTGGAGGAAAGAGAAACCACTTGTTTCTTTTGAGAAGTCCAACTAATTGTTGCTCTGGTAAAAGTAAACACATAGTTTGTTGTAGACCTCCTTGTATCTAAATCTCCAGCCATATCAGAATCAGCATATCCACAAATATAAGGGGCCTTACTATTAAAACATAAAACATGAGAGGAAGTGCCTCTCAAATACCGAAGAGTCCATTCAATTGCTTGCTAATGAGTTTTACCAGGATTACTCATAAAACCACTCACAACTCCCACTGCTTGAGCAATATTCGGACGTGTGCTAACCATGGCATACATCAAACTACCAACTGCTGAAGAATAAGGAATACCAGCCATCTCTTGATTTTCTTCCTGAGTAGAAGGACACATTTTTTAAGACAATCAGAAATGATCAGCCAATGGAGTGGCAACCGATTTTGCATTTGTCATATTAAATTTCTCTAAAACTTTAAGAATGTATTTTTCTTGAGATAACTTAATTTCTCTCTTATGTCTATCTTGAATTATATCCATCCCAAGAATCCTCTTCACTACCCCTAAATCTTTCATGGAAAAATGAAGAGACAAATGTGTCTTCAGCTCATGAATGACTGTCATATTATTGCCAACAGTCAACATATCATCAACATATAATAGAAAGATCACAAACTCACCAGTTGGAAGACTTTTGAAGTATACACATGGGTCTAATTTGCAATGAGTAAAACCTTTCTGAGTCATGAAATTATCAAACTTTAAATACCATTGTCGAGGGGCTTGCTTTAGCCCATATAAACTCATCTTTAACCTGCAAAATAAATGCTCCTGCCCCTGTTTGGCGAAGCCTTCTGACTGTTCCATATATAGCTCTGCATCAATGTCCCCATGTAAAAATGTTGTTTTGACATTGAGTTGCTCAAGCTCGAGGTCCCATGCTACTGCCATGCCAAGTACCAAATGAATGGTTTGCATTTTAACCACTAGAGAAAAAATCTCATTGAAATCTACACCTTTTTGTTGAGCAAATCCCTTCACTGCCAATCTAGCCCTGTATCTCTTTCATCCTCCATCTTCCTCTTTTATACGATATACCCATTTATTTTTCAATGCTTTATGGTTTGGCGAAAGGGGAACCAGATCCCAAGTCTGATTCATGTGTAAAGAATCCATTTCATCTCTCATTACATCCATCCAGAATGTTGAATTGACATCGGTACAGGCTTGCTTGAAATTTTGTGGCTTTGCCTGATCAAAGCACAACGAAAATAACAATTCGTAGTCATCATATTTTCTTGGATATTTTTTCTCTCTAGTGGACCTCCTCAACTGAATATTTTGGTGTGTGGCATCATTTGAATCCTCTGTAATTGGAATGGCAGGCATCTAAACAACATCCTGATGTGCCTCACGTGGAGGACACCCTTCTTCCCAACTATTCTCAATCACTGGTGGAATGAGAATTGATGGTGCTCCTTGAAATGGAGTTGGCGTAGGGTATGATGGTGGTAGCATATGCTTCTACTGGTCTTCAGTGTGAGAGGAAGTGAGGGGCCTGGTATGCAGAGATGGCTCTGCATGTGGAGAAGGGGGAGTCCACGATAGTGCGTGGGAAAATAGGGGATGATGTGCGGTAGATGAGGCATCCCGCATAGCAGTGGGAAATATAACAAGAGGCATGGAGGAAGATGTTTGTAGGGACTGCGATGGAAGTTGAGCATTCGACGCTATGCCATCGCTAAAATCAAGCATTGTATGTGTTGCCCGCGTAGTAATTAGAGGGGACGGTGAGTGCTGAAAGAGGGAGTGGGGCATTTCGCAAGGGATGGTGCCTTGAGTTTGGTGAGTTCTTGGCATTGATGTGGGGTCAATTAGTTTAGGTGTAGTAGGAGTGATTGAAGGGTTGATGTTAGACAGAGAACATGGCACTGTACTAGTGATAGTAGAGGACATAGTAGGAGTGTGAGGAGCCACAACAATGGTAGAGGGATGAAATGTCACTTGTGGAGCTCGCTTTATAGTAGTGCCATTGTCAAACAAATCGTAATTGACAAAATCATCAGAAGTAGACTTCTAATTATGCAAGCCTGAGAATGATTTCTCATTGAATACAACATCTCGACTATGAATAACCTTGTGAGTGACTGGATCCCACAACCGAAACCCAAATTGATCTTCACCGTACCCCAAAAATATACATTTCTTGGATTTAAAATCCAATTTCATTCTTTGCTCTTTAGGAACGTGCACATAAGCATCATAACCAAAGATACGCAAATGAGAAAATGAAATTCTCTTACTAGCCCACCTCTCTTCCAGAATATCAAAATCCAGACGAGACAAAGGAGCTTAGTTTATTAAATAAACTGTTGTATTCCATGCCTCTGCCTAGAATTCCTTCCCCAAACCAGCATTTGACAACATACATCGAGCTCTCTCTAAAATAGTCTGATTCAACCTCTCAGCTGCACCATTTTCTTGAGGTGTATACGGGACTATTTTAATCCTCCAAATACCATGATCTGCACAAAATTGGTCAAACTCCACATAGAAAAACTCACCACCATAGTCTGTTAGTAGACATTTTAGTTTTCTTCTAATCTAATTTTCCACCATAGCCTTAAAGCTTTTAAATTTGGAAAAAACTTCTGATTTCTTTTTCAGCATATAAACCCAAACTTTGCGAGTGCAATCATCAAGAAATGTAACAAAATAATTAGCACCACCGATAGAAGTTACCTCTGTAGGACCAAAAACATCAGAATGAATGAGCTCTAATGGAGATGATTTCTTCTCATGACCCATCCTTACGAAGCTAGTGTGATTTTGTTTTCCATAAAGGCAATGCTCACACAATGCCAAATCAACCGATTTTAGACCCAGAAGTTGGTCTCTTCGAAGCATAACTTCAAGACCTATTTTTCTCATATGACCGAGCCTCTTATGCCAAAGTTTGACATTGCTATCCACAACTGCCATGGCTGCTCCCACTTCACCATCACACTCTAATGTGTATAAACTTCTAGTTTTTTGCCCTTTTGCTAAAATTAATTTTCCTTTGGAAACTTTCCAAGAAGCTAAATCAAAGCTAACATTGCAACCTTGTGTATATAACTAGCTAACAGAAATTAGATTACGCTTAAGTGTAGGAACATGCCTAACATCTTTAAAAATCCATTTGCTTCCATTTTTCAGTGATAATAAAATATCCCCTTTTCCCACTATATCACATTCTTTATTATCCCCAAGAAAAACTTTTCCAAACATACCTTCGTGGTAATTTGTGAAAGCACTCTGGCATGGAGTTGCCTGAAATGAGGCACCGAAATTGAGAACCCATGAATCTGAATTCGTGTTGCCAGCTGCAAGTACCAAAGCTCTATCAGTTGCAGCATTAACACCGGCATTAATAACATTATTTTGAGCCCTTTTGTAGCTCCAACATTGCCTCTTTGTGTGCCCAAATTTTCCACAAAACCAGCATGTGCCATTTCTTCCTCTCAATTTTGAGTGATGACTCGATCCGCCTCTTCCATTGTTATTATTGTTATTTCTTCCTCTCTCATGACTTCTACCTCTATTGATTGTGCTCACATCTGTTAGAGCATCACCGGAAGAGGGTTCTTGATGTTTTCTTCGCATGTCTTCACTAAGTAATGTGGTTGCGACTTCATCAAATTTCAGCTTGCTCTTGGCTGGAACTGAAGTGCTCACAGCCATTACAACTCCTTCCCAGCTGTTTGGAAGTGAGCATAATAATAAGATCGCCTTTATCTCATCACCTAATGTGATGCCAACTGAAATCAACTGAGTAACTAAAATATTGAACTCGTTGAGATGATTTGATATCACTCCTTTCATTTTCAGATTATATAATTTCTTGATGATGAATACTTTGTTCCATGCTGAAGCTATCTCATATAATGAGGATAACTTATCCCACATCTCTTTTGTTGTTGGCTCTGTCAAAATGTTGAAGAGCACATTGCTTGATAAAGATAAGAAAATCATTGCCTTTGCTTTCTGATCGATCTTCTCCCAATCTTCATCTGACATCGAACCTTTTCCTTTTGTTTTTCCAAGTAATGCTAGTTGCAAATATTGCTTGACAAGCAGAGATTCAATCTGTACTTTCCATAATTCAAAGTTCTGCCTTCAGAATTTTTCAATCTTCCATTTGTCTGCTTCATCCATGGTGCCTACAAAACCTCACTGATTTCTAGAAAAAATCAAACGAGCTTAACCAACTCTGATACCAATTGTTGAAAGTAAATTGTAGACCCAAAACTAATTAAAGAACCAAAAACAGAACAGAAAATAAAAGATCAAAATACACAGACAAGAGACATAAAGTTTATAGTGGTTCATCCAGCTATTCTGGATTACATCCACTTTAAAGTAGGGCATATATCTCTATTGAAAATCAATCTCTGTTACAATGTTACAACTCTAAGCTCATAAGCTTTTTCCTTTGCATGGTCAAAGTCACTCGTAACAACTCAGGGAGAATAAAAGAATCTAATGGTTATAGCAAAAGGAAGATTGGGCTTCACATCTGTGTAGCCATTACATGGCAGAGCTGTTACACACACGAGCAGCAAATGAAGTTGCCTTCTCTAATTCCCCAGTTGCGTGAGGATACTTCTCTCCCACGTGAGGACATCTCTGCAGTCCCAGACCAGAGAGAAGAAAATTATGCAGTCCCAAAACCAAGTATTTGCCAAGAAATAGAGTTTGGCAAACAACAAGGTGCTAGCCACTTACAAGGTTTCGAAAATACAGAGGCTTCTGGTCCTCTTCAAACTCCACAATGTAAAAAGGAGAAAAATATGAGAGTTGTATGTTGTTGATAGACTGTATTTTAATAAAAGAAAAAAGCCCCTGTTTGAAGAGTGGATATAGTTCATTCTGAATGAACCACTATAATTTGTGTGTCTCTGTTTCTGTGTATTTTGATCTTTAAATTTCTATTATGTTTTAATTATTTGTCTACAATTTACTTTCAACACATTTTTCATATAACATGAATTTCTTATGGTTTTACAAATCATTGAATGCTCTGTTTAAAGTTGTTGCAAAGATTTATTGAAATGGATTGGCTAGTATAGAATCCTGAAAATTATACGCAAATCATATTTAATTTTATGTCAACGCATTTGTTTGATAAATACATTTGATTGATATTTTTTTTCATCTTGAAATTTTATACAAATATTGTATTGTATAATATAGATTTATTTTCAAATTGGGAAAAAAGGATTGTAGAGATATATTTCATCACAAATTTTACAATTATAAATTTTATTTAGTTGGTATGTTGTAACTTCACTTTTAGCTAAAATACAAATAACTTAAAGTTATATATAATTAAAATTGTAAAGGTGTTTAAGTTATTTTTTAAATTTGATATAAAAATATTAAACTCTTTAGATATATTTTATTACATATAGTTAAATCGTAGGTGTCATGTGATTTAATAATTAAATAATATAAAAATCCCTTCATACATAGACTTGAGACTCTCAAATATATTGATGACCATCAGTTTCCCTATTCCTCATCATCTCTTTATTAATATCTCCACATCTCCCTACCTCAATCCCTCTCTATCTCCCCATATATTTCTCCATCTCTACCTCTATCTTCCTCTTTGACTCTCCCTATTTCTACCTCTATTTTTTTGTCTATACTTATCTTTATTTGTTTATCTCTTTATCTATCTATATCTTTGTCTCTCATCCCCCTCTCTATATATCGTTGCATATCTCTATCTCTTTATCACTCTAACTCATCATCTATATGTTTCTATCTCCTCCTCTCCCTCTCTCGCTATTGTAAAAACAACATGAGCTTATTGATAATGTAGTTTGATTAACTTCCTAATTTAGAGATTTTATTTCAATCATTTTGGATCCCTCTAAGTAGCCTTATATTTGATTCAATTACAATATCACTTCTTCATTCTCTACCTCTTTCTACAAACAACATAAATTTCTAATGGCCCATCAAATGACCTCATCTACTACACAAATGTATGAAAAAATAGATTAGAATTTTCAAAAACTCACCTTCTACACTTCTTCAACGTACCCATTGTACACTAAAGTGCAATTGCTAGTTTATAATAAATTTAAGTTTTTAATAACGGTGATAGTAGAGAAAAGATATTTTCTCTTAGAGGTTAATATATTCTCAATAATGTTCTTTGAGAAGATAGTTCTATAATTTTGAACTCAATCAAATATGTAGATGGACCACTTTAGATTATTACAAGTACTTGTTGGCCTTAATATTTGAATAGATAAGTGGGATCACTAATTATACCATGGTGAAGGCATGTGATTTTCAGTTGAGATAATGCTCCATTTATATATGTACAATAAGTAATAGAGATATATTTAAAATGATGTTTTCAATAATGTTAATTTCTAGATGATTAGTCAATGGTTTCTAGGAAATGAATTGAACATACTAACTTACCTTGACATGCAAATAACAAGGAAATGATATCCTACAAGTAGTAGCATATATTCCTTTTGGATTTATTTCAAAGTTATAAAGTGATTACATCCTTTTGGAAGTGTAACTTTTCATTTAGGAACTCTATTAGAGAGATTTATTTTGTTTTGAGTTGTTGATTTAGGGTCATGTCCAAACTTTTAGTATTTAATACTTAGAGATGTGGTTGTACGTGTAGGTTCCATCATTGATCATATTAATTTTATATTCTATTAAATAATAAATTCTTATGATGAGGTCAAATGTTCTTATAAATAGTATATCATACGTGGTAATTATTATGTTGTGAGTGTGAGCTCTAAAACTAGACTTCATCAAATAAATATTGAAAATGAACTTGAAACTAAAGTATCTATTTAACTATATATCTAATGAATGTTGAATCAAGGCTTCACCTATTTATGGGATTTTAACATTGAATTAAATTTCTTAGTTTAGTATTTTAGATAGCCTTTTAAAATTAGCTTTTAATGAATACGTGATAATTTATTTAATTTTGACCTTTTCGACAAGATAATGTCATATAGATTACTATCCCATGCAAAATTTAAAAGAAGAAAAGTTAGTGAACGAAAAAGGAAACTTAACTAACAAATGTTATATAATTTGAAAACTTTAGCACTTGAGCTAGAAAATATATATATTTTTCTAAGCATAACTATATAAATTGTTCATAAGTAATAAGTAAACAATGGTTCATATTTGAAATTTACACAAAATAATTGTAATACCTAAGTTGTCGCACATGGGACAAAATGAATAGAACTTGACCTTTTTAAAATCATAATAATATATGAAAACATGTCACACTTGTGAATTAATGAGAACACAAGTGTTATGTGGAGAAAAGTGGCACCATGACAATGTAAAATAACAATATCACCAACGAAAAAAAAGGTGGACCACTAATAAACACTTCATACCTCCATGGGATACAACTACCACAATAAACCTACAAAAGGGAAGATAACACCAAACCAATGATTGAGTACTAACTCACAATTGTTTTCTCTCATTAAATTGTTAATCTCTATTGAGCATTTAAGGTTGTCATTAGTATCAAAGGATAGTAAACAGGTCGGTCGGTCACTTATATTGAGACAGTTGGTAACTAGAACCAAGATAGAGCAGTCGGTAAAGCCTTTACACTGAGCATCACATAGTTAACCAAGCACCAGAGACACCGACATCGACGGTCAGTAAACACCGAGCATCACAGTATACATCGAGTAGATTATACAGTGTTTACCGATGATCACAGAAAATGGCATAGTAATCAGAAATGGCACATTATTCTATGCAGATGGTTACAATAGATCGTAAAATGGTTTATCAAGATCGAGGAGCATTTATTGTAAAAGATATTCATTAAATGCAATGATTATCTTATTTTGTAATAGCTGATCTAGGTTATTTTGCACCGTAGATCTTAGGGTTATGATTATTCTTTGTAACCTAATTTTTGCTTAAGCGGCAAAATAGAACACTATATATTGTATATGTTCGCACCATTTTTTTTTGGGTTGTTGAACTCATATATATGAATCACGGAGCACTTGAAGAAATTTCCTATCTTCAAGACAATCAGTTTACCGAGTAGAATAGAGCACAAAGGATTTCAGATTGAGCAAAATCAGAAAAGGCTACTGAGCATAACAAAGCAGAGAATCATCATAGATAAGGTGATATTTTGATGAGCACTTATAGATTTGTATCATACAATTGAGTTGTCAACTAGCAGATATTTACCTATTACTTTCTGACAATTGTGATAGAGTTTGGTATAAATCTCTTAACAGAGTAGACTTAACAGTCTTTGTATAAATCTCTTAATTGAGTACACACTTCATGTAGTGTTGTTAAATCCTATAACTAGGTAGATCTAGTTGATCTAATATATTACTCCTAACAGGGTAAGATCACCAGAAGTGATCAAAACTTGTAGCCTTAACAGGCAAACCTTTTCTATCTACAGTAGTGAAGAATTTATGGGTGTCATCCCCACTGCAGTTTTTACCTTCTAACAAGGGTTTCTGCGTTACCAAAATACTTGTGTTATGTGATTGTCATATTGATTTCATGTTGTTTACTTTCTGAAGTTAACTAGATGATTGATTTATGCAATTATGTTCAAGTTATTTTGATCTATTATTACAGTATTCAGTTCTAGATTAAAAAGGTGTTACAAGTTAAGTTTTAAGGGCACTGATTCACCCCTCCCCTCTCAGTAACTATCTCTCCTAATTCCAACAATTGGTATCAAAGCTCAGTTCTCTTATTGAACAGTCTAACCACTGAAGGGTAAAGATCTAAGTCATGGAGAGATACAAGCTTGACAAGACTATTGAGAATCAGAAGATACAAATGCAGATGTTTTTGGAATAGTATAAACAGGCCAAGGAAGAACTGAAGAAATTATTGGTTGAAAGGAAGAATCTTGCAATTCAGCTGAATGAAATCAATTATCATGAAGAACCTATTGATGACATATTTGATCATATTGGATCAAGCTCTGGAAGCATCTCTGATGGATCCGAAAGCATAATCTCTGAGTTATCTGAAAAGAATCAGCATCTATCTAAGCAAGTGAAAGCACTTCAAATCGGTCATGAATCTCAAATGGTGAGAATGGTGGAAATCATGAACAATGGTAGACAAGTTGAACAAGATCAGAATCTGGCTATTGAAGACTGAAGACTGATGACAAAACAACTTCAAGAAAAAGAAAGTGAAATACAGAGACTCACTGATCGTCACTTCCAAGTATCAAATCAGATGATGACAGTTAATCAAGAAATGAACCGAGTAAATGGAGAATTATCAAGAAGAATTGAAGATGTTGCAATACTCAGAGAAGACAATGAAAAATTGAGAAATGAAATAAAGACACAAAAGAAACACAATGAAATGATGAAGATAGCTAAGGACAATTCTAAAAAGATTGATGATTTTCTGACTAATTAGAGAAGATTCAGAAGCAGAACTGGTATAGGCTACACCGGTGAAGGAGAATCATCACAACAAGATGAAAAAGTCAACAACAATCAAACTCAGAAACCTAAAGTGATAACATGTTACCACTGTGGAAAATCAGGACATACATCTAATGTGTGCAGAAGAAAAGCACAAGGTAAACCTCCTGTTATTCCTAAATTCAATGGATATTGCTATTATTGTGGTAAGTTTGGACATCCAACTTATGAATGTAGAGCTAAGAAGAATGACATTGCTAATAATACTACTGAGGAGAAAGTATGCTATACTTGTAATAAGCATGGACACACTACAAGGGAGTGCAAGGCGAAAATGAAACAAGTCTAGACACCTAAAGAGAAACTACAACGAAAGCCATATCAATCGAAGAGACAAGGTAACTCATATGTTTGGGATTATAATACATGGACTAACTATATTGCATGTGGTCGGTATGGACATATTGCAGCAAACTGTTTCAGAAAGAGTCGGATTGGACAATCAAGAAACTAGACAAATGCAGGAATGGCATGTTTGCACTGTCACAAGGTCGGTCATGTAAGCAAGAACTGCAGAGACTGAGCACAAGATGAAAACCACATATTTGAAAGTGGATATAACATTGCAAAAATTATGAAGTTAAGGAATACAATGTGGAAGAAGGCATCTAATGAGAATGCTGAGTCAAGTAACACTGTCGGTGAAACCTCGTCCACTGGATTGGGTGACATCGGTACCTCCACTTAAGATGACAAAGGTATGTATGGAATTGACATTTTTAAATGATCATATTTTTCATACAGTTCCTTATATATGATGTACAAATACCAAATCTGCATGAATAAAGATGCACTATGGTTTACATGTTATAAATTTACTAATGTCACATAGTCGGTAAAAGAAGAAAAGTGAGTTGGTTACTCGTCGATAATCACTATACAAGGTTAACCGACAACAGTAAAAACTGATGAAGAAATTATTTGTTAACCAAGAAAAATAAATTATAGACATTATCGAGCTGACGGCCGTTTCGTACCAAAAGTTAGGTCACGCATTTAATGCATCAAAGTTTGAGCGGGAATATTGATAAACCTATAAATACGCGGAAACAGAGTTCATTGTTACATTGCGATTTCGAAGAAAGGAGATTTTACAGAGAATAGTTCGAGCTAAAGATTTTTAGAACAGATTCAAAGCTACTGTAGATCGAACTGACAACAAATCTTTGATGATAATGAGTAAGTCCATTTGCCTACCGAACACTGGTTATCTATTATTTGCCGAAACCCTAGAAATAATTTATGGCATCAACATCGACGACAAGAAAATCATAGAACATTGAGGAGGAAGTAGAACTTATTGTTAGGGCACATTTGCCGAGGAGAAATTCAAACCTCATCCCAAGGTTGCAGCACAAACAGATGATATGGGTGCATTTTCTAGTATTCAGGATAGGGTTTTGTTGACAGAAGATGTTAGGTCCTACATTCACTGCAAGATCAGTGAAGTATGTGATTTTGAGACTATTGTTTCTTTTCAGCAAATCTGTGGACCGGATGGAAAGATTAAACCTGAGTATAAAAAGATTGAAGAATCAAGGTTACGGTGTTTTACATACTTCCCACAATCATTTCATAATGATTGGATAAGAATTGTGTCGAGCAGATTTTATGATGGTAAATTTTGGCTAGATAAACCTATTGAGGTCACGAAGAAGATTATCAGTAGGGTTACTGGGTACCCTACAATCGACAAAGCCAAAGCCTTTCGAAGTTCATCTCGTCCCGACGTAGAAAAGAACACTGGAGCTCAATGGGATGGTAGGGCACTAAAGATTTCAACTATCAAAGATCTAGCGGTGAAATTTGTAGCTCATGTCATCGGGTACAAGATATTTCAATCCAACAGACCCAATAGTGTACCCTATAGCGTTGTGGACATGGCTTACAAAATTGTGAAGAAAGATCACCAAGTTGATCTTGTAGAACTGCTACTACACCAACTACATGATAATATGAAGACAATCAAGGCAAAGAAGTCTAATACATGTAAGTATGGATCACTACTTGTATGTACATTTTTCTATCTACAAAAATATGTACCGGGTATTGGTAAAGTAAACTGGCAAATGGACAAACCGATAACTGCTCAAATCGGTGAAATGATGACAAGTCTAGGAGACAATCTGAATAAGGAGTTCAATGCATATTTCAAGGAATTTCAATCAAAGATGCAACAAAGGAGTAGAATTTCAAAGGAATTAGTAAGAAAATTTGAAGATGACATATGCTTTGTGGTAAGCACAAACCACTCAATGATAAAGGTAGTAGAACCGAGAACAAAATGGCTAGCACCAATGGGTTATGAAATGAATCATGATTTCACTTTGAAATATATCAATGCATTGCTGGCATTACCGATTGACATCACTGCTAGTAGGTTTGGAGTATATGAGGAAGCTAAGTCCAGAATCACAATGGACATTGAGATTGGTAAAATGTCAAGAAGGGCAAAGAAAATGAAAAAGGATCTCACAGCAAAATATGGAACTACATTTGACTCACCTAAGGAGTCACTGGTTGATGAGACAATCGAAGGTCAGTTACAGTTGGCTAACAAGCCATATGACAATGAGGAGACTGAGTCAGATAAAGAAAAGGATCACACACCGGTTCCTCCCACCAATGATGAAGAAGAAATTCAGCTACGTACTAATGATGAACAAGATATACAGCCACAAGAACCTGAAAGGATGAAGACCTATTCATCAACTACTGTACAATCCACCGAACAAGGAGAAGCTATAAAAGTTTCAAAAAGAAGGGCAGTTACACTGATGAAGAAATACATCAAGAGAAAGAACAAGAATGTAGCTGAGACACCGAAGAAAAAGAGGAAATATATAAGAAATAAGGAAGATCTAGAGGATACTAAAACTGAAAAATGATCCTGATCAATTCAAATTAGTTCATAACAGGGACATTACTATAGAAGAAATAATTGAAGATATTATTGAGAATGGAAATCTTAATGATCCAGGCATAGGCAAATTTAACATGTCAATTGAGGAAAAAACAAAGATAGAACATGTTGTTCAAATGATGATTAAATTCAAGAGAGTACTAATGGAATTTGCATGTCAATTGCCAAAGGAACTTGATAACAAAATAAGTGAGAGATGGGCTATTGGACTAGATATAGAGAAAATGAGAAGAGAATGGTCACTAAGCCGTGCAGCCACACACTTTAGCTATGCTATGGTAAGTGAATACATGACAAGGTATCAGCCTCAATTTTCAATCAAGAATAGAGCTATGCAGATCATGGATGAGAATGTAGATGATATGGATGTCATATGCGATTCTTTATGGACATCAATTTTGAAAGCAGAAGAGAAAGCTGAACAGGAAGCATTCCTGAAACTGTCTAAAAAGAGACACAGTTCAAAAGGTAAAAGTATTTTCATTGATGATAGTAAAGGCAAGAAAATAGAGGACACTGGTATATCAGTTACCGAGGTAATTGATATCACCGAGAAAAAGGAAGAAATAAGAATTTCACAAGATGCACCGGATCAAGTAAAGATCCACTTGCAAAAGAAAACTGATGATGATGCACTCATTGAGGACATCACTAACGGTGATCCTGATGATAAGGATGACGAAGATGTAATAATTACACAATACAAAGATGAAGCATTAAACACTGACAATGTGTGTACATCTCTACCGAGTAAACTACCTGTACTTGTAGAGGCAATTGAAATCATTTCACAAGTACAACCTGATGTCTCTCATCCTGAGCCAACCAAAGATACAATTGAGATTCAAGCACCCGAGCAACCTGCAGATACAAATGAGCCTAACCAACCAGAGGCACAGTCTATAAAAACAAAGGAACCAACATAAACAAAGTCAACCGAGGTAAACCCACCTGACACTATAACTAAGACCCATACACCATCTACCGAGGAGCAGAAAAAGGATGATACAGTGTCAAATGGGAAAGATACTCCGAAAAGTGAAGAAAAAGCTATTGTCATAAGTGAGAAGAAGTCACCTCTTACACAGAAGAAGAAGAAGAAGAAAGCCAAAGGGCCGGTCACCATTGATGAAGTTATAATTATACTAGAATGTGACCTGAGAACCCTAAGCCCCGAGGACCTAAGTAGATATGGGGAATTATGTTCAAGGAAAGTGGCACAAGAGAAGTTAAGGAAAGAACAAAAACATAAAGAAGTATTAAATGATGTGAGGGATATTCTACAATAGATAGTACCAGAAACAAATATTGATGAGAATACTCCCATCCTAGATCAACTTGCCACACTTGTCAACAAGATCAATGCCCCAGACATTGATGCAGACAAAAGAATAGAAGAAAGGGAAGAGTCAAAGATTCAGAACAAATTGGCAGAAAGGATTACTACTGAAGTAGCACTGAACAAGGTAAAATTATTTGAGGTCATTACCAAGGTAAAATCTATCACCCAGATAATCTGTCAATTTCTCATCAAGCTTTGTACTTCAGACACTTTCACTGTAGAAGTCAGTGAAAAGATAAAAAGTTTAGAAGTGGAGATAAAGTCAAGTACACAAGTAGCTATCACTGAGCCAACTACTTTCTTAAAGCATATTAACTGAGTTTAGGAACTCTGGCGATTGATAGCAGACTTAAGGAAACAAGCCGAGCACATCACTGATTAGGTTACAGAGTTACAAAAAGAACTCATTCCTTACCTGAAGATTTTTGAAACACATATTGTCAAAGTTGAGCAACTTGTTGCAACACCAGAGATTTCGGTGTTGGATAATATCTTTGACATGCATGCATAAGTCGATCTTGAGCATATTGCTCTTACCAACTTGAAAGAGGAGTGGGACAACCTCTTGGAGTCTGTGAAGAAAACCCATCCACACATTTTTGACAAGATGTAAGTATACATTATTTTTTTGGTATTTGGCATTATTATCAAAAAGGGGGAAATCATGTATATGCCAAATAAGTATATTACATACTATCGGGAGCATGCACCGAGGGGGAGTACTTTTGTACTTAGAAATTTTTGTTGTGGACATGTATATGGCGGAGACATAAGGAATATATAGAAACATTTTGTCTATATACATTTGAAATTTTGATACTAATGCCAAAGGGGGAGATTGTTAATCTTTATTGAGCATTTAAGGTTGTCATTAGTATCAAAGGATAGTAAACAGGTCGGTCAGTCACTTATATTGAGACAGTCGGTAACTAGAACCAAGATAGAGCAGTCGGTAAAGCCTTTACACCAAGCATCACATAGTTAACCAAGCACCAGAGACACTGACACCGACGGTTAGTAAACACCGAGCATCATAGTATACACCGAGCAGATTATACAGTGTTTACCGATGATCATAGAAAATGGCATAGTAATCAGAAATGGCACATTATTCTATGCAGATGGTTACAATAGATTGTAAAATGGTTTACCAAGATCGAGGAGCATTTATTGTAAAAGATATTCATTAAATGCAATGATTATCTTATTTTGTAATAGTTGATCTAGGTTATTTTGCACCGTAGATCTTAGGGTTATGATTATTCTTTGTAACCTAATTTTTGCTTAAGCGGCAAAATAGAACACTATATATTGTATATGTTTGCACCATTTTTTTTTGGGTTGTTGAACTCATATATATGAATCACGGAGCACTTGAAGAAATTGCCTATCTTCAAGACAATCAGTTTACCGAGCAGAATAGAGCACAAAGGATTTCAGATTGAGCAAAATCAGAAAAGGCTACCGAGCATAAAAAAGTAGAGAATCATCATAGATAAGGTGATATTTTGATGAGCACTTATAGAACTGTATCAGACAATTGAGTTGTCAACTAGCAGATATTTACCTATTACTTTTTGACAATTGTGATAGAGTTTGGTATAAATCTCTTAACAGAGTAGACTTAACAGTCTTTGTATAAATCTCTTAACCGAGTACACACTTCATGTAGTGTTGTTAAATCCTATAACTAGGTAGATCTAGTTGATCTAATATGTTACTCCTAACAGGGTAAGATCACCAGAAGTGATCAAAACTTGTAGCCTTAACAGGCAAACCTTTTCTATCTGCAGTAGTGAAGAATTTATGGGTGTCATCCCCACTGCAGTTTTTACCTTCTAACAAGGGTTTCTGCGTTACCAAAATACTTGTGTTATGTGATTGTCATATTGATTTCATGTTGTTTACTTTCTGAAGTTAACTAGATGATTGATTTATGCAATTATGTTCAAGTTATTTTGATCTGTTATTACAGTATTCAGTTATAGATTAAAAAGGTGTTACAAGTTAAGTTTTAAGGGCACTGATTCACCCCTCCCCTCTCAGTAACTATCTCTCCTAATTCCAACATAAATAACACAAGGGTAAGATGAGACAATTATAAACCTCCAATATACATTAAGATGCACTAAAATAATTCTTATAACACCCAGGAAAATGACAAAACTGGTGGAACATCTAGGAGCCAACACCCCTTCACTAGACAGTGCAACTATTCATTTATGCATTATGGAGTAGGATAATAGATCATTAGCCTTTGATATACTAAAAAGAAACACTAAACAACACCTAAAATAAGGGGCATGCCTAACAAGAGGTTCCCTAATTAGGAGGTATAAATCCTCCACCAATTGGAATAATGGAAAATCATTTCTAGGCATAAAGACTCATAAGGCCCCAAGGAAACACTTTTGTATTAAAAGTATCCTTGAAATATGGATAAAATATCAACTAAATAATGAAACAACAAAACAACATGTACCAGAGGACACTAACACCTAGAGAAAACACCATCATAAGTGTGAAGTTAAAGTTTGGTGTTAGAGTCCATCTCAAGTATTGTTTTTATTACTGAGTGATGTAGTTTTGTTATAGTGCTAGAGTCATGGTCATTGAGAAAGCCCAAGATAGGGTTGGAAATTATGTGTTGTACACATTGCATAATATTAATAATGTATTATTTATTATGTGTGATGTGTCTAGGGGAACCTAGATGGACATGCATCACCAAGAGCTAACATTTTTGGGGTCACGTTATGTGTTTTATAACACATATATAATGTAATTATTTACTATTAGCAATGACAATTTTTTAACATTACCATCATTGCCCCTTAAATTTGTTTTTTAATAACATTTAACACTTTTATAGAACAATGTCTTTTACATCCTTGAATCAACATAAGCACCCATTTAAAGATAGTGTATTTGATCTGCATTGTACCATTGCTTTGTTTGACACCTATATCCTTCTCACCACTGCCTTTGACCTCAAAATGTATATGATCCTAGTATTCATGCATGTCACTGCCTTGAATAATGAAGAATACCATTTTTTACCATGATATTCCCTTTCTTTATTATGATTCAATATTTTTATCAATCATAGGCTCTCTATTAGTGAATGATATCTTTGATGTCACTATGAATACCTACTTCTTTTGTTGTTACTTAATGTTTTATAAGCATACTACTTGAGATCTTTGAACCTTGGAACACCACTCAAAGCAAAGCAATGAACTATGTCACTCTTCCCTTTGGTTGATGAACCCTCTCTCACCATTTCTCTTGCTTGATATCATATATATCTATCATGATCTCAATTTGGCCTTGATATCTTCTGATCCTTCATGACACTTTTTGTCAATGTCTATGTCTCTATTTTCATCATCTTATAATTTTGTCATCTTATACTTTTGTGATCTTATAATAGTGAAAGTTGGTCTTGTAGCAATGATATCTCTATTTTTTTATACTCATTAATTATGCTCTTATGATCCTTCACATTCTTTTCATACTCATTAGATTTCCATTAAGTGAATGTTTGTTGTTTTTGTTAAGGAACCTTTCATTCACTGTTATAAATAATGAATGTCTACTGGATAGAATGATAATGAATATGAATGAGAAACAATCTTATCTTTGTCACAATATGAGAGGGCATCATGTTGGGCTCAACCCTTGTGGGAGCCCATTTCACCCCACATGCTGAAATGTGATTGAATGTGTACCTATTCCTGCACATGAAACAAACATATTAGATAAAAATGAAGTTCTGATCATTTCTTTGATTTCTTTCTTGAATCTAATGTCTAGGACGACTAACTTAATTCCATGTGCAAAATCATTATATTCTTGTTGATGATTTCTTACGAGTTGACCAACATTCAGAGATCTAACATAATTTTAATCACTTCTTGTATGCATATCTAGAGAAGTGAGGCTCAAGGACTTGCAGACATAGCCATCAAGAACAAGATTCATGAATTCCACCTCCAAGCAATGATGGACTGCTCCTCTCCTTATATGTTCTTTCATTTTCCAATTGTATGATGGTTTTTCTATATGGTATTTAGCCAGACAATCCCACGACTCATGTGGGATATCAGATATTTGAATTCAATATAAAGCCAATGTTAATGCAAAGTTGTATCAATTTCCTTCTATTTACAACATGCTTGTATTCTATTTGATTAACATATCTTTTGATAAAACTGTTAAGGTTTTAGGATCATTGCAAATGTAATAGCACTATCTCATTGTATGTGTTTTTATGTGTTTTCCAAATGCAACAATCTCTTGCATTTATATTGAGAATGATTCAAGAAGAGACATGTCCCTTCACGGGACATGTCTATTCATTATTATGTAATTAATATAATGACAATTATGATTATATATATATATATATATATATATATATATATATATATATATATATATATATATATATATATATATATATATATATATATATATATATATATATATATATATATATATATATATATATATATATATATTGAGTATTATATTAATTTCTCTAATATTTGCATAATAATAATAATATTTATTTTATCAATTTAACTATTTAGTTATTATCAGAATAATTATAATCTAACTTTATATATGCATATATATCAATGTATATAGTAATATCAATTATTATATATACTGATATATATGTATATATATAATAAACCATTTCTCATAATAATCATATAGTCAATATTATTTATTTGAGTGATGCTACAAACATCAACACTCCCTCTTAGCTACGAAGGATAAATTAATCCAATGTCAACACTTATGACACTTGACAACATCAATCATATGATGTAAGCAATAAAGGCATCATCCTCATGATGTAATCAATAGAAACATGGTCTCAATATGTGCATTTCCTCCATCGGTGATTCTATCCACAAGCTCTCACATGGATTGCCTCCATCGATGATTCTATCCACAAGCTCTCAGGTGGATTGCCTCCATTGGCAATTCTATCCACAAGCTCTCAAGTGGATTGCATCAATCATCGATTCTATCCACAAGCTCTCAAGTGGATTGCCTCCATCGGTGATTCTATAGTGGATTTCCTCCATTGGTGATTCTATCCATAAACTCATGAGCTTTAGTGTGGATTGCCTCTATTAGCAATTCTATCCACAAGTTCCCAGGTGGATTGCCTCAATCGACGATTATATCCACAAGATCTCATGTGGATTGCCTCCATCGGTGATTCTATCTAGAAACTCCTGAGCTTTAGTGTGGATTGCCTCTATCGACGATTCTATCCACAAGTTCTTGGGTGGATTGCCTCAATCGCTGATTCTATCCATAAGCTTCTCAAACTTTAATGTGGATTTCCTCAATTGGTGATTCTATCCACAAGTTCTATCTATTATGATCGATTTCATCCATCACAAGATGTCTATCACAATAGAAGGTCAAGTTATTGTAAGATCGTCACCTTACAATAAATTTTACAAATACAAGTGATAATCATTTAGAAGTCGTCACTTCCTCATGATTTACACAGGGGGCAGGCCCATTAAAAACATTCATGATTCATTAGTATAATAATCAATTATATCAAGTTTACCTCATAAATGTTTTGCCTTCAATAGTGAACTCCCTCTCAATCAATATGATCAAGACTGTCACAAGTTGACTGAACCATCTACTCCCTCTAAAGCTCAAGTTTATCAACTTCTTGACCTCTTTTGAAATGTCATACTCCCTTTGCATCTAGTCTCAATCATCAATTCTTTTGCAAGCATCGAGTTCTTTTTTCGTTGAATGTAATTATCTTGTACTTCTATCCTGAAGGTATACCAAAGAGAGGTTACAAATAGCTCACTAAACTATCTCAACTAGAAATACCAAAGATAGAAGCATACAAGATTTTACTAACCAATAGTATAGCATGAATTACAAAATCAAAAATTATGTGCATTAATAAAACATGAAATACTTATCTTTTATAAATTTCAAGTATTTCATTCTGTAAGGTGAGCCCATATAGAAAATATCATGCAAATTCATAGAATGATGTCGTCATTCTCTAACATTACTATAATTCTTCACATGACCTATGTTGAATATCCAAAGGTTATATACACTATCACAACCTTCAATCTTATTAGATCTCCCTTCAAGCAGTTAGGCTTTTAAAGAAGGAACCTTGCACTTTTACAAATTTTTGCATAGACCCGTACACATTCGATCATAACTTTTGTATCTGACATTTTCTCTCCAATCTCTCCAGTAAGATTCTTCAAAATTTGTTTATCACAAACATATCCAAAATTTAGCAAGATCCAATGGTGCATTTGTGAGATATGGTCCTCGTACTAAGACTATATTTTCTGAGACAAACACACATTCACCATAAAAAAACTACCCTCTTACATTTGCAACTTGGCTCTGATACCATGTTAAGGTTTTAGGATCATTGCAAATGTAATAGCACTATCTCATTCACTAGTACATTTGACCTAGTTTTTCTACCAAAATTTCTTACCATCAAATAAAAAAGTTTTGGTTGGTCGGATTATAGAAGGAAAATTTCCATTTATTTTAATCCATGCCCATGTATGTCAAAATTTTGACCAATACTATGTAGGTCAAAATTTCGACGAACACGGGCATAACTTTAAAAAAAAGATTTCATTTCTCATTTTATTTTTATGTGGCACGAAAAATTAGAAGGGTTGCAGCACGTCAAGGAGGACTGCCTGTAAGCTAGATTTCCATCTTCGAAGAAGGTATGGTTGTTGACTACATTTTTTAAACTTCATAGCATCAGTCTTATATGCCATTTTTTGTTTCAGGCTCAGGGTTTCAATATTTTTAATCCAAGATTAGTTTACCGCTAATCTTATATTTATTTTCTTCACTCATTTTTGTTAAGTGTTTTGTGCCTCTGGGTTATCCTGAACAATAAGGCAATCAGAAAGAGCTTTGTGCACCTAAACAATATATTTGCCTCAATGTCGCTATTTTTCACGGGATTTATTGAAGGTATTTTGTAGATTAAAAGGACTAAATATGAATTTATTTTGGGATTTCCCATGTTTTCAGGGTTTAGGTTTTAGAGGGCATGTCTCCTTAGTTTCAAATTAGGGGCATGTCTTTTGTCACATACTCCTTGGACTCATGTCCGTCCTTGTTAATTTGGAAATCCACACTTTTGTAATCAAATATCATTTTTTTAAACTTTTGGTTTGCTTAATCAATCCAATTCCAACTGATGCTACCATGATATATCTACAGTGTGAATAGATAACCTAGTTTCAGGCCCATAATTAGAGACAATTGATTTTCCCTACAAGATTCCCTCTTGTTGTGGTTGCACTAGGTCCCCTTAACGTAGCCACTACTTATATGCCATTGGTTCATTCTTCAATAGGCATGCAGTTACATATCCACTCTTTGTACGAGAGATCTTCCATTGCTTGAGAGCTTATGTTTTCATGTTCATCTCTACTAGGGGTCATTTTAGCTTTTCCCTCATGGTACTATTTTACCACTAGTCACCTATGAGTTGTAGTAGCCCCTTGCTCTCTGTAAAATCTAGGATTTTTATTGTCATCCATGTAACCTCATTCCTTGTCTCCTCGTCTCTGTATTTTTGTCCCCTTTTTTGGAAGCTAGGAGAAATGGTTGAAAGTCTATCTTCACATCAGGTCGATGGTTATAACATAATTATTGAAGTCATAGGCATTACTATTGAAATGTCTCTTTTATAATCTGATCATTGAATTTGAGTATATGCCTTTGCAACCAATCATGCCTTGTATTGACATAGAAGTCAATGATCCACATAGAAGTCATGGAATCTTGAATGATGCATCAAAATCTATAGAACAATCATACATATTTGTTGTCTATAACAGTCTCCATGACTTCTAAATTTCTAATCATGTGGTGTCTTTATTCTTGATAGCATTAAGTCCGTATGATAGTGCCTTGACTATTCCAAAACATCCTCATGACATCAATGTATAGTCTTCACTGATAACACTATAACTTCATTACATTCTTTGTCATTTTAGTACTTCAAGAAAAAGGAATCTCTCTGACCTTTTGACATGTCTACTTATCATTCTTCTAAAATAGTGCATTTTTGGTGAAATATATAAAAAATCCTGGAAAGTAGAAGATGTCTAGTCTTCTGGAGTCCAAAATCATTATTTCTAAGCCTTGCCTATACTTTATAATAGTGGATATAACCCATACTTTAACTTGGTCTTTGTGACCTCTATTATCTGCTCAAGACCTGCTCAACTAACAAGGAAAGGGAAGAACCTGGTTTATTGGTTATCAGTTGGTTAAGGGCTGGCAACTCTATGTTAGTAACACTGCAAATGTGCGAGCCCTTACAATTGAGTATTATCATATCATGAAATAGTAATGGTATCACAAAGAGAGATGGTTGGAAGCAGGGCATGAATATCATAAAAAATTGCTTGAAGATGAAACAAATAGCTCATATATTATATCAGTATGTTCCAAAATTATCATTGAGTGGTCTCATAAAAAGCTAAAGTAATATTTATCCATATGGAAGTAACCAACATAAACAATGATAATAATTAAGGAATAAAATTGAAGTTAATAGATATCACAAATATACAAGATAAATTTAGGAGAGATATTTTCCATCAATCAAAAAAATGATCTAATACATAAAAATATTTTGCAAGATTAAAGTGACATGGAGAACATGATCCAAATGATACAACAACAACTATAGAGACAAATTGATTCAATATCAACAATATGGATAAGAAACAAATAATAATGGTAAAATATTAAGAAACAAATAAAAGTGAAATATGAATAAGAAAATATAATCCAACTATGATTGAAAGTGGAGAAATGATTTATTGGATATAGACCAACATATTAAGAAATTAGAGGATGCTTGTAGTAAGATATTTGAATTATAAATTAGTACCAAATTAGTTTGGAATACATTGTCAGGAACTATAAAATGGATTAACCAATAGTCACTAGAAGATCAATGCAATAGAAAATAAAATCTTTGTGTGTGTGTGTAATATAAAAATAATAACTGTCCATAAATGTGTATGATTTTTTGAATCTTTAGGTTATGAATATGTTATTTACACACTATTCTCATTGCATCACTCTAGGGTTAATTTATTTAATATAAATTACATACACCATAGTGTACATCAAAATTCTAATAGCTCTTACATTAGTTACTCAATCCATGTCCTCTGTTTGACTAGGTGTAGATGAGCACTAATTTATAGATAGCTTTATCCCATTAAAATCACCATTTGGTGTTCAAAGATATCAGAGATTAAAATCATTAAATCATTAAAATCACCATTTTATGTTCTTGTTGGGAAAGCATAAAATTCACCATTGTTCAAAGATATTAGAGATTAAAGAAGACTGGTAGTCCATTATGAAACTAGGTATTATATATTATACATCCTTGGTGTATACATTAAGAATGGATTGATTCATAGATATATAAGACAACCCTTCATTATTGTAATTGATTCTAATATTAGATAAGAATATTCAATTCGTTAAAATATTAATCAGTAAGAAGTGGGGCAAACTTAGAATAATATCATAGTAGATATTACCAATTCAAATTCTAATGAAGAGTTGTAGAAAAAATTGAACAAGGTTCTACTTAGAAACCATGAACATACCACTATGATGAGGCATGTTTGAACAGAGATGAATATTACACCCATAAAAGTACCCATACATGCAAGAAAATCCACCTTATCTACCTTCCATATGAAATAAGCTGCAGGGAAGTCAATGAGATTAACAACTGCTGCAATTATGGTGGTGTTAGAAGAGTAGAGTTAGAAGCAAAAAAGTCACCATGACTATTATAACCATTACAATATATATCGGTTCACTAATCTTTTATTCAGATGCTAAGTTGTTTCCAATTGCAAGGCTTAGCCACCAAGTGTTGGATCACCATTTATTGACATCCTTTTGATAGTCACTTCTCAAGACTCTTGGATGCATTTTTTTCTTTCGTTCTTACTATCCCTTCACATGACTGATCATATTTTGTGCTCACTATCATGAGGAACTCTATGAAACTCTAAAAGTTCCATTCCAACTTCATCAACATTGTCTTTTCCATTTGCAGTGTATACCACTGCTTTTGATGCGTTGAATTTTGGCCTTTTCTCTCTACTTTTGTAGACAATGCCATTCTCTGTCTTATCATCTATGTCTACTCTTTGCTTTGACATACATTCTTGGAAGTTACTTTGAATGTGGTGGATCATGTGTTCTACATAGTATCATTGTCTGCTCTTCTCTTTTACAGTGACTGTCACTGTTCTTCACAAGAGTGCTTTTGTCACTTACCATGACTGCCAGAGATCTAAGAATTCAAAACTCTTAGAAACCTTCCTCAAAATAGTAGAGATTTTATTTTCACAAAATAGAAGATTTATCTCCCTGTGAACCTCAAAACCATGAATAATCCCTTGAAGACAATAGATGCAATATCTTAAAGAAAAGCATAACACTAAACAACTGATGTCTCTATCAGAAGTGTGAATATATGTTTCAACATAGTGAATGCAAGATCATTGATGGGAGAAGTAATAAATCATTAGACCATGCATTGTTAGTTAAATATCCATTCTAGATGCACACAACATGAAGTCATGATGATAAAACCCTTTTTCCAAATGCATAGCCTCTCATGGTTCCTTGAATGCAAGATAATGAAAACATAAATGTAGAGTGGAGTAATCTAGACAACACATTTATCTCTATAATAAAATGTCATTCAATTTAAAATTTTACATGTTTGTTTTTATTTGTTGATTTCTTCAGATCAGGCCTATACGTTCCAAGCAAGGAAGAGGTTGTGATCAAGGATACACACCTCATCCATACAGACCTACATTTCCATAGTAACACTTAGTACATATAATTGAAGGCTATCATTTGGGCCCTACAATCTTCCCTTAAAGGAACAACTATAAGGGCCCATTTGGGTGTTGGAATACCAAATGCCAGATATAGTCAATTCTGGAAGATGCTGCAATTCTGGAATATACAAATCCTAAAAATGATTTCCAGAATATGGGATGACCTTTTTGGTTCACCCGGAAGATGACTAAGAAGATGCATAAGGAATTTTAATTCTGTATTTTAATTTCTTTAAATATCGCATGTATACGTCTATATATATACACACATACATGTGTGTGTGTATACATATATGCACACATGTGTGTATATACACACATATACACATGCACACATGTGTATATATACACATGTGTGTGTATACACATGTGTGTGTATACACATGTGTGTGTATACACACATATATATACACATACATGTGTGTATATACACATGTATACACATATACACATGTGTATATATATACACACACACATGTGTGTATATATATACACACGTGTGTGTGTGTATATACACATGTGTGTGTGTGTATACACATATGTATATACACGTGTGTGTGTATATACACATATGTATATACACATGTGTGTGTATATACACATATGTATATACACACATATGTATATATATAGTAATATAAACACATGTAAATATACACACATGCATATATATACACATGTATATATATACATCCTTATAGCAATATACAAATAGACATATTGACCATTAAATCATTTCTCTAATTGTTCCCTTTACCACTGCTACTCCTTTATACACAGTCACCATGATTCCTCATGCTTGGTATGGTTTTCCATTTCTTTCATTACACTGGACATTGCTTCCTTGTAAGATCTAATGCCTTCAATATTTTTTTATCTCACAACTCATAAGGATTGATGTGATGATAGCCTCATGCTCTTCATTCCATGGTCTAAAACTTTGTACAAAACATGCACCTCTTGATGCTACTACCAGCTTTTACTCTGCTCTTTGAAAGACAATATGACACCTCTCGTTACATACACTGTGGCCCTGTACATGACTGTCATATCAGTGGGTAAGATTTACATCTTTTAATTTGACCATCTTTTCATCATGTAGTCATTATGAAAGTAGTAAATATCATCCCTCAAGCATTGAATAACATTGTTTTGAGGCACTCTTCTTGAACATGAATCTTTTCTTTACCAACACTGTCATTCTATTTTGTAGAAACACTAACAATAGTCTCTTTATGGCATTGTTTATCACGACACCTTCACATTCATGAAAATCTATTAATGCTTGCATCTTTGTCATGATATAGTACCCTCATTTCAATCTTTGAATATCACTGTCTTTTAGAAAATGTCCCTCTTTTGATTTTTATGACATCATTCCTTACTGTGGCTATGAGCCTTCATAACAGTGCTTGTTCTTTATTCATTGTGCTTTGCAATCATGTATGCATGACCTCTATTATCTCTTGATGACTATTATAAGAGTGTCTTTGTGACTTATCATAAACCATATGAATCACTATTTTTTATCACTTTATACCACTGTAACAGTGGATAAGCATTGAAGAAGAACTTTATTTAAACATTTCTTATCCACATTGTTTTGGCATCTTTTTAAATCATGAATTGTTACACTTATCATCACCTCATCAAGCCTATTTGACAGTCAACCTTGTCTATAAATAAGAAATCAAAAGTGTTGTTTGTCATCGGGACTAATCTTTGCTTACTAATTTGATCACCATTTATTGACATCCTTTTGATAGTCACTTCTCAAGACTCTTGGATGCATTTTTTCTTTTGTTCTTACTATTCCTTCACATGACTAGTCATCTTTCGTGCTCACTATCATGAGGAACTCTATGACACTCTAAAAGTGCCATTCCAACTTCATCAACATTGTCTTTTCCATTTGCAATGTATACCACTGCTTTTGAGCAGCGATTTAATGGTCAATATAAGATATAGAGACGTTTCTAATGATGTGTTCACTACCACAAGACTGTTGGTGTATATTGCACTAGGATTCTATTATCCATGATTGCAAAATTATCTTGTGGTAGTGAACACATCATTAGAAACAAAATACATATCATTGCCTCTCCTCTTGAAAACATCTATATATCTTATATTGACCATTAAATCGCTGCTCTAATTGTTCCCTTTACCACTACTACTCCTTTATACACAGTCACCATGATTCCTCATGCTTGGTATGGTTTGCCATTTCTTTCATTACATTGGACACCAAGCTTCATTACACTGGACACCATGATTACGAGTCTTAAGATTGTACTTAATCAATTACCTATCGACATATCCCTTGCGAGGGAGAGAAGCCAAACACATAAAGAACATGCACATAAACACGACAACTGAAAAAATTAAATGGAATACACCAAGAAGTACCAAATGATGGATGCTCAATTGTTGTAATGGCAAAGCAATGTCGGAACCGTCCATTTCTTGAACTTGATTTTTCTATAGTCCTCATGATTTTTCTTATTTCTTGTCTATGCTTGGTGACAAGATTTTGAGCATTGTTGACATACTTAAATGGAATACACAATACCAAATGATGAATGCTCAATTGTTGTAATGGAAAAGCATCAGAACCGTCCATTTCTAAAATTTGATTTTGTATAGTCTTAATTATTTTTCTATAGTCCTGATGATTTTGAAAATTGTTGACAAAGAGTGTTTCTTTTTCTGATTATAGTATAAATGATTTTTCTATAGTCGTAATGATTTTTCTTATTTCTTGTCTTTTGTCCCTTTTTTTATTTCCTATGTCTGTGCTTCATGACAGGATTTTGTCACCTTCTTTTGATGGTATATTTCATTCACTCTATGTGGAATACTATTTTGTTCACTATTTTATTTCAGCTTCATATTTCTTTCATTTTTCATATACACATAGACTACACATGTTGATAAAAAAATGAGCTATTTGATTTAGGTTTACTTTTCATTATTGTAAATGGTTAATATTTCTGATGGTACTCCTTGTTGTATTTCATATAAAAATAATAAATTTAGTAACGATGGTGCGGTGCATTATTGATATAGGCTCGATGACTCTTGTCAATGTGCCAAACTATCAATGTGGTGGTGGGCAGTGTGTGTTGAAGACTTCATGGACACCGAAAAACCCTGGATGACAATTTTAGTGCTGCCCAAATAGAAAAAAGGTTGCTAATGTGTATATATTTAATGTTTCTAATGTAAATACTATTCATTATAATATAAGAACTAATGTAGACTGGGTATCACAGTGAAATAATGGTTGCGGATACTTTAGTTAGGTCGATGACAACTCATCTGCATCTATCCACCCATCTCCACTTATCTGCGATGAAGGATTTGAGTGTAAAACATGTCAGGCTAGGGAAAATTCTGAAATTATATTTTTACGATGCCTTCTTTGTATTGTAATCGCATATCTTTGTTGCGACCATATGTAGAGATGAACTCAGGAATTAGTTAGTTTAGTATTTTCATATTGTAACTAATATTTTAATATTGATATGACATAACTTCTCTTTGCCTCAAGTGCACATATATATGGTTTACATCTTTTTTTAGATTAATTCTTCATGTTTGTGGCTCAGGTGAGCCCCAATTTGCTATCAATCACATGATTTAACGTATAGTGTTTTCTTGGTTATTCCATTTGTTCCTTGACCTTGACTATGGATTGACTATCATTTTCAAGCTTGAGTGAGGCTTCGTACCATGTAGCATTCGCAGATTTGTATGCAACGCTGATTTATGTTGGAGGTAAACTACACATGTCATGTAAACAACATGGTTGAATGCAATCTCTTTTGCATATTTTCAAGAGTTTTCCCACCAATACAAGTGTAAATAACACATTGAACATAATCTACGAACGTTGTGTGGTATGAAGTCTCACTGAAGTTTGAGCGCAGCGTAGTATGAAGTCTCCCTTTATTCCAGTAAGGGATTGGAATGAGTTCATTTTGGATGCAAAGGATAATGGGGATACTCAAAGAGGAATTACACCAGAAAATGAGAGAAGGTATAAACACGATAGCTGAGAAACATAAATGGAGATTTCACAACAACTGAGAAACATAATTGTAGGCATCACGGTCACAATTTTTTGGAGACAACGTAATTGAGTTGTATACCCAAGTGATGGAGTGCAACTTCTGCACCTTTGATTCCAAGTTGACACTCTGGGATACAAAGACCATAGATGAGGAATAAATTTAGAGAGCGGAGGAGGTCCATAATGACCAAAATAATACAGGATGAACCTCAAGTTAAATGAGGCAACTGAAAACATTTTAATAGATTTTTATTATTAAATAATGAAATTTACATATACTAGTGTTCTAAGCCCCCTCATTACATGATTTATTATTGTAAGCCCCTCATTATTGTAGGGGCTTACAATAATAAATCATGTAATGAGGGGGCTTAGAACACTAGTATATGTAAATTTCATTATTTAATAATAAAAATCTATTAAAATGTTTGCAGTTGCCTCATATAACTTGAGGTTTGTCCAGTATTATTTTTGTTTGTTATGGCCCTCCTCCACTCTCTAAATTTATTCCTTATCTATGGTCTTTGAATCCCGCAGTGTCAATTTGGAATTGGAGGTGTGAAAGTTGCACTCCATCGCTTGGGTATACAACTCAATTACATTGTCTCCAAAAAGATGTGACCATGATGCCTACAATTATGTTTCTCAGCTGTTGTGTCCCAGGACACCTTATGACCCTTTATGACCATTTACGATCCCTAAGAATACATCTTAGAGGTCTTAAAATGTCGTAAAGGGTCATAAGAGGTTCCTAGGAGGGGCCAGATGAGCTTCCACCTTCATGTGGTTGGCCCTGTTAAGTAGAGAATGTTATACTCTTCTTGAAACAAAGAGAAGCTCAATAATTTTATAAGGTCTTAGTCCATGGACAAATTAAATTAGACTTACTATCCAAAACACATAAAAAACATGCACATAAACACGACAACTGAGAAACATAAATGTAGATTTCACAATAGCTGAGAAACATAATTGTAGGCATCATGGTCACAATTTTTTGGAGACAACATAATTGAGTTGTGTACCCAAGTGATGCAGAGCAACTTCTGCACCTCTGATTCCAATTTGAATACATTTGTTGGAGGACCTTGTATTCATGAGCAACAAATGTAGTCAACTTGGAATCGGAGGTGCAGGAGTTGCTCTACATCATCTGGGTATACAATTACATTGTCTCCAAAAAATTGTGACCATGATGCCTACAATTATATTTCTCAGTTGTTGTGTCCCAGGACCCCTTATGACCCTTTACGACCATTTACGATCCCTAAGAATACATCTTAGAGGTCTTAAAATGTCGTAAAGGGTCATAGGAGGCTCCTAAGAGGAGCCAGATGAGCTTCCACCTTCACGCGGTTGGCCCTGTTAAGTAAACAATGTTATACTCTTCTCGAAACAAAGAGAAGCTCAATAATTTAAGGTCTCAGTCCACGGACAAATTAAATCAAAGGCTTTTTTGAAGTCAATAAAGCAGCAAAAAGCCTTGTCACCCAAAGTGTCCCATATTTTGTCAACTAAGTATCTAAACTCCATGATCTATGGTGGAGTGTTTCAGTCTAAAACCAGCTTGTTTGTTTGAAAGAAGATAGAAAATGTGTGACTGTTTGTAAATTGTAAACAACAGGGACATAATATTGTTGTGCTTAATTTGATTATATATATATATATATATATATATATATATATATATATATATATATATATATATATATATATATATACATATACATACATACATACATATATATACACACACACACACACACACACACACACACACATATATATATATATACATATATATATATATATATACATATATATATATATATACATACATATATATATATATATATATATATACATACATATATATATATATATATACATATATATATATATATATACATACATACATATATATACATATATATATATATATACATACATATATATATATATATCTATATGTATATATATATATATATATGTATGTATATATATATATATATATATATACATATACATATATATATATGTATGTATATATATATATATGTATGTATATATATGTATATATATATATATATGTATGTATATATATATATAATTAAATTGTATGTCAATATTTCGACCAACAAAGAATAGAAATATTGACGAGAAAGCTATACATTCAACGTTTATTGTGATGATTTTATGTCACTATTTCGATGTACATTGGTCACAGGGATAAGGCAATTCTTCCAAGTTGAAGCAATGATTTCAACGTCGTTTCCATCGATAGTTCAACCACTGGGGACATCAAAATTGCGACGAAGATTTGAAATGTGGTATTTTTGACAAAAAAAAATCTGACGACCATTATGGTCGATTAGCCGACCAATAGGAGTCTAATAATTGACTAAACCTTGTCGAAAAATAAGCAAAAATTTACTAGTGATTGTATGTTTTTTTATGTGTTTTCCAAATGCAACAATCTCTTGCATTTATATTGAGAATGAGTCAAGAAGAGATACGTCCCTTCACATGACATGTCTATTCATTATTATGTAATTAATATAATGACAATTATGGTTATATATATATATATATATATATATATATATATATATATATATATATATATATATATATATATATATATATATATATATATATATATATATATATATATATATATATATATATATATATATATATATATATATATATATATATATATATATATATATATATATATATATATATATATATATATATAATATATATATATATATATATATATAATATCTCTTGAGTATTATATTAATTTCTCTAATATTTACATAATAATAATAATATTTATTTATCAATTTAACTATTTAGTTATTGTGAGAATAATTATAATCTAACTGTATATATACATATATATCAATGTATAAGTAATATCAATTATTATATATATTTTTTGTATTAAGTTTATTTATGCTCCCATTTCGGAATGGAACACAAGATCTTGCTATTACAAAGAGAAGCAGCAACCGCTACACTGCAGGCTAATGCCTATATATATAATAAATCATTTCTCATAATAATCATATAGTCAATATTATTTATTTGAGCGATGCTACAAACATCAACAAAAACACTTAGCAATTTCAAACATGCAACTTTAAAACAATGAAACCTAACCAAGTCCACTTATTTAAGCTGGAAAACAAAAATGGGTAAAAGTTGGAGAGTTGGCTAATTGGCTAAGGGGTTCATAGCATCTCTTGTATCATTTGTGAGGCTTTGAGACATGACAATGGGATGTATGGTTACATGCTTTATTCACATGGAGTTTTTGTAGAGATTTGGTGATTAAGAGGTATCCAAAGATTTATTGTAATGTTGCATTGTTGAATAATAAATGGTAGATGGATATTTTTTAAGGATGGAATTTTACCTCACAAGGGTTTTCCTCATGTATATCGTGTTTCATCTTTGATAAAATTTTTGTTCATTATTTTCATATGGATTTCAAATACTTATTTGCATAGTTTATCTTTTTGGTTATGTGGAAATTGTCATTATGTGGTTGTATATTTTTCAACATTTGGTTTTAGACCATGGTTGTGGTCGTATAATCCTTGTTGAGAAAATATATTTTTAAAGATGAATCTAGTTCTTACATGGAAGAATAAAGAAAAGGAAAGATATCGGGGTTTCATGTAGATTGTTCTTTGTAAATTTGGGATTTTGGGGTTGCAAACTTTTTGACATTTTTGCAGATTTGAATTTATGATTTTTTGTTGTAAAGGGGATTTTATGGATGTTCATAATGAGGGTTTTGGGTTAAAGTTCTACTTGGGTAAAACCAATCCTCACCATTCGATCCAAGAGGTTTGAAAGATAAATTTTAAGATAGAATTTGTCCTATTTAGGTGAAAATGAAAAAAGGAAAAAAATTTACCCTTGAACTTATCATGCAGTTGTGTCTGAGCAAAGAGACAACAAAATTATTCTTGCACTAAGAAAACATAGGTTGGAGTTTTAAATGTTAAAAATTAAAAAAAAAGATTAAAAGTCGAATAAAAAATTAAAAAATTAAATCCCATGGTAGGTGGGTACACAGACCCACCCACGCAAGGGTGTCGACATGTGGTACTGCCTATCATTGGTACCCTATGCAATATGTTGTATTGGTGGGTACCGATAGAGTACCCCTATTGATGGGGCCTAGCTAGTCAACACTCAAAGCACTTAAAGTTAAAACATAAAACAAATTTTTTTTAATTTTTTAAAAACACATAAAATTTTCCACTTCCAAATTTTAATTGTTGTCGTAAAAAAATCATATAGACTACTTTGTATGGGTGGGAGATTCAAGTTTAGGCCAACCCCATTGAATTATTTGTCTTAATTTAAAATTACAAAATTAAAGCAAATTAGAGAACTTTTTTGGAGTCTAAGTACCATTTAGCTTGTATAGAGCCAAATAGGCTATTTTTTTCCATGAAGCATAACTTGGACATATGGTGCCATATTATTTACTTCTTATACTTTTTAGAAAGAAGGCTCCAGGAACTATGCAGTGTTGTGGTTTATTTTTCTAGATTTTGTTGTTTTGACACTAAAATGCTTGTTGAAAGTTGGATTTAGAACTTCAAATAGTCGATAGAAAGTTTATTTAGAGTACTACACATTAGTTCAGGTTTGGATTTGTTTTGGTATGGTTTATTTTCTACTTTTATAATAAGATTTGTTTATGGCTTCCTTTGACTATGGTGATTTTATGAGTTTATAAAAAGTTAAATATTCATGATTTGGAGCTTATGTCATTGTATATTTTCTTTTGTATCTCAAATTAATCTATTTTGACATGGTTATCCATAATTTGATTTCATTTTTTATGTTACATGATTGGGTCCACAAGTTGTGTACTAATGTACGCAACTTATACTTATATGATGCATATATGGCTTGGATGTGGGTTGTTTGCACCCAATGACCTTTCATTTTTTATGCACATTCAAATTGTGGCTTAGTTTAGTCACTTGGTTCGCTAATATTTTTGTATTGTTGAGAATAGATGGTGTTACCAAGTATATTAATGAGGAGGACCTATGTTCTTGACCATGCGATGCTTCTAGTTGTGATAGATTAGGATATTAATGCTTGTTTAGTTGGATGTGATGATGGTTTCATAGATGTTCCTTGCACTTAGGGAATTTGGCATGACATGATTGTGTATGTAGGTTCTTTTTGGTGGTGTTAGATTGGATTCCTAATTTGTTATGGCAGTGTATCTTCTTGTTTGAGGACCATAATTTTACTTTTCCTTTTGGGAGCTCACGATATGCATTTGAGTTCTTTGATTATATAGGGATCTTGGTTGATTCTTAGTTAGGAAATTTTAATAATGATGATGTCATGGATAGCTTGATTACACATTTTAGTGGGATCTTGTGAAAATGATGTACGACAGTTTTGTATCTTCTTGGTTTGGATATTGTGGTTTGATCTTTGTTTTAGGAGTACTTGTGTGAGTTCTTTGATCATTTTGGGTCATAAATCATATTTAGTTAGAGGATAGATTATCCTAATGCCATGGATAACTCAAAATCATAGTTGAGTGGAAGATTTTGGAGGTGATGTGGATTCACCATTCAATTATGGATGATCTTCATTATTTATTACTGTCATGGATGAACTCTTGGATTATTGTTTCATATGTAGTGAGGGTTCTTTGGCATCTTAGATTTTACTGATAGGAGACAGTTACCTTAAGTGTTTTGGATATGTTGACATCTTGGAGCCATGGGTGACTCATAGAGTCTTTGGTAGAGGTGTTGTATATGCTTTGTCACTTGACACATTATTCTTGTTCGACATGATTTTTTTTATTATGTCATGGTTTACAATTGAATACCAATTGAGAGATACATCATGTTATAGATGCTTACTATGTTGAAGAGAACATATATTATTCTTTTATAGAGATGTGAGATCATGTTGTCATGTTTATGTTCCCATTTCCTAGGTTGGAATGTGACATTGATCTTGTTTGTTCTCTTTGTATTGAGTACATGACCATTTTATTGATTTACTTCATGTGATTATATGTTACATTTGGATTTTGGCATAGATTGATAAGATTAAAACTACTCATGGATACTTGGAGACATAGGTGAGGAATAGAGTTCTCTTATGCTAAAGAGACATTTTTTTAGATGGATACACTTGATGAATTCTAGAAGGAAAGTCTAAGGAGTCTACACCTTGGTTTGATGTGGTTTCAACATGAATCTATAAGTATTTTTTAATTAGATGAGTCATAATGACTTGGATAAATTGGAAGAGCATTATCATACCCTACTCTTGATCTTCTTGGGGGTTTATTACTTGACATGTATTACCCATTATTACTTTCAAGTGCATTATCATTTATGCTTTGGCTCTTCATGGATATAGATCTCAAACTATAGTATTCAGTTCTAGAGGGTTCAGAGGAGTGATAACATGTTTATGTCCTTATGCATTGTGAGTCCTTTCATCGATGTTGAGTTTAGGATATGGTTTTGGGTTTATTCCTAGGATTGAGAATATATTTGGTTTGATATTCTTTGCCATGAGAGATTTGAATCCATGTTGATTACATATTATATATTTATTTATTTATTTTATCTTATGGGATTGAGTGGATGGCTGTTATTGATGCTATTCTCTTTGGGTATTTATAGAGGATATCATACTTATCATAGCTTGGAATTTAGAAATGTATATGGATGGGGCATGCCATAGGTAGTGATTTCACAATTTCTCTCTTTGGTCTTGGTTATTTTCCTCGATGTTTGGTTTTGTATTACATTGGATTTGAGGTTTGAATGGAGCTATAATGATCAACAATGTGTCATGTATTGTCATGCAAGATATAACATGAAGGTTCCTTCATCTCTTTTCATTGTTGAGTGAAGAACTTGAGAGAACTATGGATACTTGTGGTGAGATTTGTACATGCAGGTTATTGGTTTATAGGTTATGCATATTATTGAGGATGTTCCTTGATACTGCATGATGGTTATGCTTACAATTTATACATGATTTTATTAGTGGATCTTTGGTTGTCTTGATCTTTTTCATATTTGACATTATCTATGCAGTGGGAGTTCCTAGGCATGTTTTTCCTTTTCTGATAGGTTTAGTATTGGAGCTTATGGTTGCATGTTATATTGTATATATTTTAGGTATAGCTAGTTGGATGTATTAGCACTTACTATGGGTGTTATTTTAGCTATGGATATGGTTTCTTGACAACTACTGATGCATATTGATACCTTTTGATTGAGTGTTTGTGTTTGGAATATTAGTTGAGGTAGGGTTTATGGTCTCACTTTATTTATTATTGCTTGATGTCCAACACATAGAGAAATTTGATTCCTTGAGGGTATATGTATCTAGATGAATTGTTCCTTTATTCATGATTGAGGTTACTTTTTTCCCCTTATGCAATGTATACAATAAGTTGGAGAATATTAGGAACTAAGTATTGTACACCTTTCATAATGTTTATAATGTATTATTTATTATTATGTGTGGTGCACCTTGGAGAACTTATATGGACATGCATCACTAGAAGTTAAAGTATCGAGGCCATTTTTTATGTGTTTTATTTCACATGTAATGCATTTATATAATATTGGAAAAAATAATTTAATAAATTTAACACTTAGTATCCAATATTAAATATTTGGATTAGGGTGTCTCAACCTTTACAAATCATAGCATGACACATATGCTACACATTTGGGATTAGGCATCCCACTTTGAGGATCTTGTATGTAGTATATGTAGATGACAAGTGTCATTTTGACATGTTTTAGACATAAACTATGATAGTTATTAATGCATACTTACATATGATTCATGCCTATGATAGATTCCATGAAAAAAATGGACAAGTGAAAAGAGATACATGTGCATGGAGAAGGTAGGCAGTCAAATTGGGTTATGATGGCCTATAAGGGAATGAGCTATTTATGGTCAATTATGAAAAATTCTCTTACAGTTGTAAGTGTTGTAAGTTGTGACAATATTTATGATATTTATTTTCAAGAAAGTAAAATTTGAGTGCCCAACTTACAAGGCTTGAATGGGGAGCATTTGGAGATGTACATGTGTCATTTACATGTTTTACATGGCTAGAAATTGTGCCAAGTGTTTTGCACAACCCCATCTTGTATCTTCATCCAAAATCTACCTCTTAAGTTGTATTTCTCGATACAAGGTAGTCTTGGAGAGAACTATGCATGCTACTTTTTGTAGGTGAAGTATAGTGTTGTTGAAATTAATCTAGATTATGGGTTGTCAATTTTTTTTTATTGAAGTATTTTTTTTCTATTGTATTGTAACTAATGTTTTAGTAATACAAAAAAATGTGTTTTGTGTGGGGTTTTTCTTTCAAAGGACTTTCCTCATGCATATCTTGTATTTATTATGTTTTTTTTAATGTGTATTCATTATCTCCTTCTGAATGTTTTTCTATTTCTATAATAGTTGAAGATCATAAAGAAAATTTGCACTATCTCCCCTAATAGATTAGTGTTAGGAAGTGTTTTTGCACCTTAGCTTCGTTTCACACATATGTGGAAAAATAAGAAAATAGAGAAAAATATCTTTAAAATATCTTTTTTCTAAGTATTGATATCATCATCTCAACAAAAATAAGTTAATTCAAATGCACATAAAAAATATGTATGCATGATGACATACATTTATATCCAAATAAAATGACTCTAAATTCAAAAATTCATTAAAAATATATATACAACAAAAAAATATGAAGAAGAATCCATACACTAGATATTGGCATCTCAAATCTATATTTTAAAAATTAGAATTTTATCCATTCTATGAAAAAATGTTATGCATAACAATGAAATGTCAATTATAAAAAATGTTCATTAGTATAAAAGAATAAGATATTAAAAATTACATTAAAAAATTCTCTACGTGTCAGAAAGTGAAGATCAGTGCAAAATGTTGATTTCACTGTCCTGATTTGGCCAAAAATTGGGAACCATTATTATGGGTTGACCTAATCAAAGGATTCTTATTGGAAAAAATCAAAACTCCCAAGGAATTCATACTTACCTTGAGGTACATGAAAGACAAACTCTATATTTAACAATTACCAAAACATGGTGCTAACTTAGGAGAATTCTATAAATAATTGGCTTCAACTATCAGTACCCTACTAGATTCACCAATTCATACTCAACCAAGCTCCCATGAAGGACAAGGTAAGAGCATGAGACTAATTATGAGCAATAAGCCACTTAATTTTAGGCTTGAAACTTAACAAAAAAATTATAATTAGATATCTAATATGAAAAAAATAAAAAATTATCATTATACTTATATGAAGTGAAGCCTTTATAGCGCCAATGTCATATTAAACTTTTTTGTTCCCTATAACCATTAAAGCTCTATAAGATATTCAACTACATAATATAACAATAAAGTAAATCAATAAAAGCTAAATAAATAACATGACATGGATTTAGAACTGAGTTGCAATACTACCACTTTTTATCCAAACGCTCTAGCATAAAATTGCCAAAATAACAATTTCTCTCTTCTAGAGTGATATATATAGACAAGGTAGAGATTACAGATAGAATTTGAAGAGTACCAATCTAAAATAATAAGTCTACTTAAGAGATACTTAACTAGTATAACTCAATTATTTAAAATACTTAATTCATAAAACACATCTACTTAAGATAAAATATTACTAATAATATAACTAGCTTGCAAATATATGAGCAACATCTAATGCATTATCCATGAATTATTACAAAGAATATCCATGGATTATTGCAATGAATATACAAATACATTTTTAAAACCACACAATAGTGTATTAGTAATTAAATACACAATCATCATTCCTAGAAGTTTATGTCATCGTCCATTTGTATTGAAATATGAATAGGTTCTAAAAATTTGAAGGATATTATTCCCAATTGTTTAAGCGGTTGCACAGTAAAAACTATATTTTCTTCCTAAGCTGGGACGACATTTTTTTTAATCCATTTAACAGTCTTCCATTGTGAGTACTATAGGATGGCATTTAGCACCACAAGAGAGTTGTATCCTATCAAATATCAAGTCTTGAAAATTAGAGATTGTATACTTGAAATAATTAAACTCATTAGTCAATTCTATCAACAATTCTACACACTAGCGTTATCAATCAACACTATAACCTTTTACTTTTTTATATAACCAACAACTTTAAATGTATGTGGTATGTTTATCACATTTAATGCATATAAGAAGGTAGTAGATTTTTTTTTATTTCTAAAAAATAATTTTAATGTTTTACGTTTGGTTATTTTATAGTTACACCCCACTCTTCTTTACACTCATTCTTGATTATCATCAGTATTTTCTCACCATTGACATATTTTTTTACCTATATAGACCATTTGCTATTATAATGCCGATATAGATCTTTTTCTTTTTCCCCTAGTTCCTATTAAGGACAAAGCTTAATAATTTGTCTTGGGTCAAAAGAAGTTTGTCATATTTTTCCAATAGGATTAAGGGCAATTATATCTTTATCATTTGGTTTGAACTTGTGTGTTTCTTTTGGCGGCAGAATTTTGTTAATATGAAGTATTGATTGCATAGTTTTCCTAACTATACAAAGTTCCAACAAAAGATCACCATGCTTAATTTGGTCATTAATTATATTGGTATATAATTTTAGCCTCTAATAAGGTGTTGAATCATGTGTTTGAGTCATGTTGAGCATTATATTCTACTAAAAAAATCTTATGTTTTTTCAAATTTGTCAATTAGGTGAAATAAATATCCTTCCATCGTCACTCATAGTGAACTTCTAAATCATTTATAAATTCTTTCCAACTAACTACATGTTACTCATCCATTAGTACCACTAATAGGTTTATATTATAAATTTAGTGAGACCATGTCAACCATTGTTCTATTATTCCATGAGACTTATCTATGGAGTTACATTGAACCATCAAACTTACAAATGTCCATTTTGGGTAGGTTCAATTTTGACCTTGAAAAGGTCACCCTATTCATTAATTTGTTAGGGTTGTATTTTCCCAAATAATTTAGTGAAAAATTTAATTCTAACAATAGTTATTACTTATTTTCAAAAAATCTGAGCTATGTCGATCGTTGCTGCTCCTAATGGCTCTCCTTGCTCTGAATTTTCAAACTTGCCCAAATCAGGGCTTCATGCTTCTACAATTGGGGGGTCTGTGTTTTCTTTGTTGTATGGATTTGGTGCCTTGGTTCTTGACATCATCCACTCTATATCCATTGTTAGGCATGCGGCTCCCACTGCCTTTGCGTGTTCTTCCTAGGATTTTGTTGCCCATTCGACCCTTGTTCAGGAGACTCTTCCTGAGTCAGGTAGTGGTGGGAATGGAAAGGTTGCTTTCCCTTTCCTGGATTCTCTTCCTCCCACTTTTGCTAATGCTCCATTTTTTGTCATTTCTGCTAGGGCTTCTAGTGTGGTGATGGATATGGGTGGCCTCACTTTTGGTCAAAACAAGGTGTTGAAGTGACATCATGTTGTCAGAGGGTTTATTCTTGTTTCAAGTGTTATTTCAATTAAGCTGAATGCAGAGACAAGAGAGGAAATAGATCATAATGTATCTATTTTTTCCACTCATGCTGTGATTTGTCAATTTAGAGGATTTTGGCATAGCCTCCTTGAGCTACATTGTAGTGCCCACCCATAGTTTTCTTTTCAATTTTATTTTTCCAAACTCTTTTAGGCCACTTTCATGTGTGAATTGATTATTTCAACTTTATTTTGAGATTATGGATGTATGAAATTATATGGTGATTTGATATTGGATAGTCACGAGATATCATATATTTACAATTAGATGACTTTAGTTACTTTGATGATGATTATTTATATGATTAAAATATCATTTATATTCATGATTTTACTTACCCCGTACTTGCATGTGTATGGCTATCATGTATGTTTTATCTTTCTATTTTGATGTGTTTGATGTGGTTGAGGGATGGAGTCCATAGTTACCTTCTTGTGGGATCCATAAGATGTCCTGATCCCTACCATATATATATATATATATACATATATATATATATATATATATACATATACATATATATATACATATATATAATATATATATATATATACATATATATATACATATATATACATTATATATGTATTAATATACATAGATATATATTATATATATATGTATATATATGTATATATATAATATATATATATATATATATATATATATATATGTATGGAATGTATATATATATATATATATATATAATATATATGTACATATTTGTATTTTATGTAGGTTTGTAGGTATTGGACATCGACTTCTCTAAATTATCAAGATATGCATGCCCTATCACAATGTCACAATGATAAGAGAGGAGAAATAACATTCAAAATTGAATCCCAACCTAAGCATTTTATTGTCTTGGAATAGTGGACAAGTTTTTGATTTATTACCTCTCTAAATTTGTCAAGGTGATGTGTGTTCACGAGCCTTTTCCTAGAGCATGATTGTTAGAGTAAAAGGTTCTTTTTCACTTAATTATTCTAATTAAGGCACCTTTTGTTCCTCTCTTAAGATTCACTTAGTCTTGCATTATAGGTATTTAATAATTATTCTAATTATTAAATACATTTTCCCTTTACAGTTGCACATTCCTTTAGGGTTTCTCATTCTCCTTTTATAAGGATGGATATTGTATATTTTTCATTTATTCTCTCTTATGCAATTTTACTCTTCAGACTCATTGTTGTTTGTCTCCATTCTTCCCTTGTGACAGGGTTTTTGCATGCAGATGTCCTTGGGTTGTGAATATTTGGATTCATCAAATCTTCCATGGTATCAAAGCTTAGACCTGTTGCTACTTGTTCTTGATTTGTTGAAAAAAAAATTGGAGCTTTGAGGGTTTCAGTTTTTCAAAGGGTTTTGTGTTGGATCTAAGGTTACACCTTTTTTCTAAGCATTTTGAGCTCAAAATGACATCACAATTGAGCTCAAAGCACCCCAAAACCCCTATTTCCATATAAAGAATGTCCTTTCTAGCCACATTTAACCTCTGAGGTAGAAAAATTTACCTCAAGGTAGTATGGCTTGGGCATAATTCCCGAGAAAAAATTAAAAAATATTTTTCAACAGTACCGCCTCCAAGCGACTACCCAGCGGCCACCATCGTGGTCACTTCTTAGTGGAACTATCGCGGTCACTTCTCAATAGAATCGTCGTGGTCACTGCTCAGTGGAACCGCCGCAGTCAACGCTCAGTAGAACCACTGCGATTATCACCCAATGAGACCGACATCAAAATTGTCGTGGTCACCGCCCAACAACACCACCAACGGAACCCCCGTAGTCACCACTGGACAGCTCTTGAGCCAGCCATGTGGGTGATCAAGGGCTCATCCCCAGCCCCCCTTCCACTAGTCCTAGTTACCAGATGACTAGGGGATGAAGTTTTTAAACACTAGGGCTTTAAAAAAAATGTTTGCCCCTTTAGAGTACTTTTCACAAAATTGGGCATAACTTGCTCATACAGTATCAAAATTGGGCAAATGAGATATCATCAAAAAGATTTTTCAAGATCTAGATGTTTGAACTTTTGGTTTTGCATTTTTTTTTACATTTTTTGGCATCAAATTCATAATTTTTTTTTTCTCTTCGGGAGCCATATCTTGCACATCTAGGCTCCATTTTAGGCAAACAAGATATCGTCAAAAAGATCTTTCAAAGATCTATTTAGATCAGTGACTTATTTGATCATAAAATTTCTCAAGTGCACAACAAATTGTCTTCACCATTTCTTTCTCATTCTTTCTTTCTAGTTTTTAGATTGTACCGGGGTTTGGTTTTTTATCTGTTGGGGGTATTTTTTTTCTTCTTGTTTGTAATTTATAACAAAAAACTAGAACACCAAAACACAAAAAAAAAACCTTTTGCATATTCTATCTAGTTCTGAAAGAAAACTAATAATTAAAAAGAGGTTCAGATCAGTTGGACACATGGTTGACCCAACATCTGTTTAGCTTCTTACTCTGCATAATTACCACATCAAGAAAGATTGTATGACAAGGCGTCTCATGTCAAGATGGTTATGGTATTGTTTGGATGAGGAACAACCTCATTTGACTCACCCTTATGAGATCATGCAACACAAGGACAAAATGGATGAGACTATGGGTGTGTTGTCTCTACATGTTTCAGAAGTCTTATTTTTCATCTTGATGGTTGTCTTACTTCTAGGGCCATGTGGACAAAGTTTTAGAATCTCTTTTGCACAGTTAATGAGTTCAAGGCACTTTAGATTGAGGAAGAGTTGACTTCTATAGTACTTGATTCCTTTCCCTCTATTGAGGATTTTTTGATGAAACTCAAATCCATTAGATCTATTCTATAGGGTTGTGGCAAGAACAAGAAAGACACCAAGTGTATCTACCTGATTCTTTCTAAGATTCAAGGAAAATTTCAGAGTTTCTCTTCTACTTTTCATTCCACAATGGATGCTTTGGGTCCTAGATTTATCATGTCTTCCTTTGAGGTGTTATGTGATCATTTGACTCAAGAGAAAGCTAATCTCAAACAGTTGGATTCTCTCATAGGATCAAATAACCAAGCATTGGTTGCTCAGTCACCTATAGAGAAAAAAAAGAACAAACTGAAGCCCAAGAAAGATTCAATATGAAGTGAGAGTTCCTCCAAGCCACCTCCTATGTCTAATTTAAAATCGTAATCCAATTCCAAACAGGGAAACTCTTCGAAGTCTTGTGAGTCTTCCTCCAAGACTAAGAAGAAATCAAGATATTCTTGTAGTTTATGTGGCAAGGAAGGATATCCAATTTCTAGGTGTTGGAAATGATTAGAGGCTTTAGAGGAATCCATGCAATAACATGATATCACCTTCCCTCATCCTTATTCCTCTTCCACAGGAAAATGTCATGCTCTTTTTTCACGAGCTATATCTTCATAATCTTCTTGGATTATTGATTCAGGTGCTTCTCACTATATGACACACTCCCAACAACTTTTCACCACCCTTTCTCATAATGATACTTCACAGATTGTAGTTGGTGACTCAGTGAAGCTTTCAATTGTAGGTTTAGGTGCAGTTTCATTAACTGGTGGTTATCTTCAACATTTACTTCTATTTCCTGACATTTCGACAAACCTCATTTCTGTTTATTAGATTTGTCATTCTAGTTCTGGTAAGATAGTTGATGATATGGTTATTTGAGACCTTCATGATCCTAATTTGATTGTGGCTATAGGCAACGTTGATCCTTAGTCTCGCTTGTATAGGTTTGATGGCTTTGAGAATTCAAATAGTTCTGGTGTCTCTCTTATAGCACATGCAGATACAATGAGTAGGATTTGGCATGAATGTTTTGGCCATGTCAATTAATTATATTTACAACAAATGACTACACAGGCACTTGTGATTGGGCTTCCTCAAATTACCTGTACAGATGGTGTGTTATGAGGTTGTGCATTTGGAAAACATCATCATAATCATTTTCCTATAGGAAGAGCCACATGTGCTAAGGTACCCTTGGATTTGGTCCACAGTGACCTTATGTCATTTCTGACCCCTTTTTTGTGGGCTTGATATGTGCTCACTTTTATTGATGACTTCTCCAGACGTTGATGGGTGTACTTTCTTAAGTACAAGTATGATGTCTTTGATTCATTTTGAATCTTTAAGACATTTGTTGAGAAGTAGTCCGGACTTTCTATCAGGAGGATATGCATAGATAATGGAGGGAGTATGTGAATCATGCTTTCACATATTTTTTTACTAAGCATGGTTTGCAGCGTCAGTTGTCAGTTCCATATACCCCTTAGCAAAATGGTGTTGTTGAGAAAAAGAATAGAACCTTACGGGATATGGCCAATTGTATTCTTCAGCCACAAGATATGAAACCTTTTTTTTGGGCTGAGGTAGTCAATTGTCCCAACTATATTCAAAATCGGATGCCTCATAAAGCATTATGACATATGACTCATAAGGAGGCTTGGTCCCATGTCAAGCCTGATATTTCATCATTCTGAGTGTTTGGTAGTGAGGTTTGGGCATTTATTCCAGATTCTTAGAGGGAATCCATGGAGAGGAAGATCCAACCACTCATTTTTGTTGGCTATTGTGAGGATGTTAAGGTGTACAGGTTGTTTGATCCTGATTCTAGAGAGGTCTTGCTTCGATGAGATGTCCAGTTTGATGAGAGCTTTCCTGTGATGAATTATTCATCACCAAATTCTCCCTCACTACTTACTCTCCCTCTTCATCTCATAAGGATGATGCAGATGATGATCCACCTTCTCCACCACCACTAGTTGCTTAGCCTTTTCCCAAATGGGCCCATTTAATTGTTGATGCTACTGGATCTTTCATAGGTGATCCTTCAGATACTTGTTGTACTCGTGCTCAGACATTTGGTTCTAGCCTTTTGAGTAGGGCCATCTCAAATGACCCTTATAAGTTTTCATAGGTGATAGGACATCCAGAGTGGGATAGGGCCATGGATGAGGAGTATTCTTCTTTGATGAAGAATCACACTTGGGATCTTTTTTCTCTTCTAAAGGGGAGAAAGTTGGTTCGGTGCATGTGGTTGTACCAAACCAAATATGTTGCAAATGGTTTGATTGATAAGTATAGGGTACGTCTTTTTACAAAGGGGTTTTCTCAGGTGGAGGGTATTGATTATCTAAAACCTTTGCTCATGTTGCTAAGATGAACTCTTTTCACCTTGTACTCTCCCTTGTAGCTTCACAAGGATGGACAATGTTTCAGATGGATGTGAATAGTGCTTTCTTGCATGGAGACCTACATGAGGAGATCTATATGGAGAAACCTTAAGGTTTTGTATAGGATTCCTCTTTTATTTGCAGACTTCAATGATCATTATATGGTCTCAAACAAGCCCCTAAGGCTTGGTATGATTAGATGGACTCTTTTCTTCTTTCTTCAAACTTCACTCATTGTCAGTCTAATCCTACAATGTACATTCAACATCATGAGGGTGATCTTTTGATTCTTGTGATATATGTTTATGATGTTCTCCATATAGGTAGCTCATCCTCTTTGATTCAAAGTGTTCAGAGAGCTTTGATTTAGTAATTTGAGATGATAGATCTTGGTCTTCTGCACTATTTTTTGGACCTACAGGTTATTCAGTCTTTGGATGGTATTTCCATACTCCAGCAGAAGTATGCTCTTGATATGCTATGATGATTTGGAATGCTTGATTGCAAGCATGTCCCCACACCATTTTAATCAGGTGTTGTTTTTTCTCCCACTTACACTACTCCTTCATTAGACTCTAGTTTGTATAGACATTTTGTTGGCAGTTTGTTGTACATGACACACTCATCTTGATCTTTCCTTTGCAGTTGGACTTGTCTCTCGATTCTCACTTTATCCGCATGAGAGTAATTGGAAATATGCCAAATGTATCTTGAGATACATTTGGGGCACCATTTTTAATGTAATTCGCTACTCATCAGGAGCACCTGACATTGTTGGCTTCATTGACTCAGATTGGGTTGGTGATATTGTTGATCAAAAGTCTACTTTAGGCTTTGTTTTATGTCTTGGTTTTGGCCTTATCACATGGTCTTGCAAGAAGAAAACTTCATGTGCATTATCATCTATAGAGGCAGAGTACCGAGCAGTTGTGCTTTCTAGTCATGAGGTTTTATGGCTTCGACAATTGATGACTGAGTTTAGTTTTCCTCTAGAAAGTCTCACTCTTCTTTGGTGTGACAATCATAGTGTTATTCACATTTCTCACAACCTAGTAGAGAATCATCGAGCCAAACACATTGAGATCTACATACACTTCATTAGGAAGTTGATACAAGATGGTCTTCTTATCTTGGAGTATATTCCTACCACAGAGCAAGTTGCAGACATCTTCACTAAACCTTTGCATCATCGTGCTATCTTTAGTTGCACTTTATGCTTGGGGTGAAGGAAGTTGTCCTTGGGGGGTCTCAGTGAGGCCTTCATTCCTTCTTTTTTTAGCATGTTCTTTCATCTCTTTGTGGAGTAGAGTTTTTCCCATGTGGTTTTCTCTATTTCTTCACTTTGCAAAAATTTGGTTGTGATTGGGTACCTCATTAGGCTATTTTGTTCGGACCTAAATTTACTTTCTAGCTTGTAATTACATTTTCTTTTTACACATTTAGTTTGTAGCTTCTCCCTAAGCTCATCTTAAGGGGGGTGTTAGAGTACAATGTTCTTTTTCACTTAATTATTCTACTTAAGTCACCTTTTATTCCTCTATTAAGATTCACTTAGTCTTGTATTGTAGGTATTTAATAATTATTCTAATTATTAAATACATTTTCCCTTTAGGGTTTCTCATTCTCCTTTTATAGGGATGCATATTGTATATTTTTCATTTATTCTCTCTTATGCAATTTTACTTTTGAGAGTCATTGTTATTTGCCTCCATTCTTCTCTTGTGACAGGTTTTTTTGCATGCAGGTGTTCTTGGATTGTGAAGATTTAGATTCATCATATCTTTCAATGATTGTCATTTTATTAGGTTCAGTTGGCTTTTTCTATTCATTGGCTGGTTATGTGGTTGGTGTGATTGTTGTGAAATGGTTAAGTAATCTAATGAGATTAATTATGTGGTTTAATAATTAAATCTTATTAAATATAGAAAAATTAAATGTGGGGGTATTTAATTAATGGAAATTAATTAAATACATGTATTAACTAAAAGAATTAATTTAAAAAAGTCTAATTGTGAAAATAAAGGATTCAAAAAATTATTAAATTCAAAATTTTAATTAAAGATAAAAATCAATAAATTGATAATAAATTATCAATTGTATAAATAATAAAATGTTAAAACAATCTTTTTTTAATTATAATTAATATGCAATTGGTTGCACAATCAATTAAAGTGAATTAAAGAATGAAAGTAATTTTCAAAGTTGAGTGAATTGATAAAAACAAGAAATATTAATTAAATAAATTATTTTTACTCAATTTAAGGTTGAGTTCCTTTTTTATTCTGCATGAGTTTTGGAAAACCCTAGGTTGCTTAGTTTTCCTTTATTAGGAGAATTTTGACCATTATTCTTGACACTCATTTGCAAGTTTTGGCTCTAAGGTTGAATTGGAGGAAATTGTGAAAGCTTAGAATTTTTAGGGTTTTGATTGTTCTTTGTGGTTTCTGCCAATTGGTGGTTTGAGATAGGGTTTGAAACGCTTGTATATCTGATTCTTTTTTTAAAAAAAATCATTTGCTTTGTGTCTGCCATTTTTTGTTGATGGATGTTTTTGAATTTTCCTCATTTAAATTTATGTTTTAAAAGTTTTGTTGGAAGAAATCTTGTATTGTGAATACTTGGTATTTTAGGAACATTGTATAAAGATCTTATTTTGAATCAGTTAGGGTTTGAATCAAATTAACACATTTAAATAATTTTACAAATAGCTATATTTACCTGGTAGATTTAACAAGGTTTTTACTTCCTGGTATGAATCAACTATTAAATTCCTCATTAATTTATCCTTTATATATGTGTGTGTGTGTGTGTGTGTGTGTGTGTAGTAAGGCTTGTTGCATGGACAACAAGAAAGGAAGGGGGGCGGGCTAGGCTAGGCTAAGGATGGGAGTGAGAGAAGATGTTTGTCCGTCTAGTAGTGTCGTTGAGGTCTAGCATCATCAGTTGTCCTTTTCTACATGAGAGGATTTTGGGTTCCGCATATGTTCATACTTGGGAAGTTGGAGTCCAATGAGATCATTCTGAGGGGTTGACATATGTGATGACACTTCCCTAATTTCATCTTAGGTTTCCTACATGCGTGGTTGCCTCTGGAATAGTATGTATACCTTTGTATGTTGAGTTATACCCTTTTGAGATAGAAAGCTTTCAGGATCCCTTTCTTAGTTCTACCTTGTGAGTGATTTTTTTTTATTGTTATTTGAGTGTGTTATGATGTTATCTCCTCAGCACGGTGGGAGTGGAACCACAGGTTTCCACAAGGTCGGGAGGTAGTGATTCTCTTACTATTTGAGACTTTGTCATTCTTGTACTAGCGTTGGATGATCTTTCTTGCGATTGTTCCTAATTCTTTCATCCTACGGCTTGTGCAATGGATGTGGGTTATCACGTATACCTTATGGTTCAGATGTATTTGTTTATTCTTTTATAAGATGATGTACTTTAGTTTCATTATGTGCAAGATTTGTATGGTTATTATACTTAATAGATTAATTTATATTTACGTAATTCTACGTCAAGGAACCTTAAGATTTGTAATCTGTAAATGAGATTGTGTATATGAGTATGTATTGACTTTATGTTATTGCTTCCATTTTTTATTTATTCTTATTTGTAAACTCTTAAGAAAAAATTTATTTTGTAAACTTAGTAACATATTTTAGGTTAATTTCTCCTGGGATCCCTCGTGGGGCATGACATACATGTTTGGATCTCTGATCATTAGGAGCCTCTCCTTTTTGGTACTAGTTGTATTTACCCCATAGCTAAAAGATTTTTTATTACAAAATTTGAGAATATTGGGGATAGAAAGAAAATTTTGTGTGATCATTTTTTAAGTTGGAAGGACATGTTTTTATTAAAGGTAAAACCATGACACTCTTATTTCAATCCTTCTTTCAAAATATTTGATAAGATTCTAATTTGGGTTTGACTTCCTTATCTCCCCCTTCATCTATGGTTTGATTCTCTTTTAGAGGAAGTGAGGGATGCTCTTGGGGATTTTATGATGGAGGATGAGGAATTATTTGATATTCTTCACTCCACCTTTGCTTGTATTTTGGTCAATTGGGATGTTTTAAAAGGCTTTCATGTAGAGATCTTAATCAAATCTTCAAAGGGTTGTCGAGTTCAAACTTTAATCTATGAAGGTATTTTGTTCAGGTGTAGAAGATGTTTTAAAATTGGTCATGCGGCTGAATATTGTGGTTTAGAGAAAAAAGATTTCATTGGCTTCTTGGTGGAAAGGTGATTTAGATCAACATTACATGGTTGAGAATAAATATCAAAAACAAAGGAATTTCTCTCAGGTGGTAGCACAAGATCTTGTAGTTTCTTCTCAAGTTCATTTGGTTACAAATGGAGTGATTGTTGAGGCTGGTTCATAGACTCATGTCCCTCATGTTGATTCCCCAAATGTGAGTGGGAATGGGCCTTTGGTGACTACTTCTTGTGATGGTGCAAAGACTATCAATTATGGTAGCACTTGTAATGCTTTGCTTGTAGGGAAGAAATGTGATGATGCCTCTAAGATCGTGGATGTTTTGTCTGCAGGAAATCTCTCTCAAGATGATGGTGGACCAGCGATAGGTTTGTTGGTTTGGCATGATACAATAGAAAAGGTGGAAGAGGGTTGGATAACTGTTAAGAGTAAGAAAGCTAAGACATCTATGCCCTCTTTTGACATGACCCTTTGTTCCCACAAGGGCAGTGTTAAAGGTAAATCTTGATGGCTCCTATTTGTGGGTGCTTAGGCTAGAGTTTTTTTGGTCCTTTCTCTGGATTTTGGTTGCTTGCTAGTTATTTTCTTACAACTTTTGTTCCAAGTTGTGGGAGCATGTTGGTAAAACCCATGTTTTGGTTTTGGGAGCCTATTTCTTCCATGGTTGTTTATTGATTTCTAGCTCCTATCTTATGACAACATCTTTGTTTTGGGTTCCAAATTCATTATGATTGTAAAAGGTTTTGGGTCCCTTAAAAACTTGTTTTTGCATTAATAAAAAATAATAGTTATTACTTAAACCTATCCAAAGGCTCATTTTTAAAAATATTGCAAACTGAGGCAAAAATAAATAGTCCTTAATAGAACTTATTAGAATTATACATCCTAATGAATATTTTCTCTCAACATTAGGTGGTGGATGATAAATAGTCACTAGAATAATTATTTGTATAAAATTCTTATTATCCAAAAGATGACATCATTGAATCTAATGAACACCTTTTGACCAAACTTGACTAGTAATTGTGAAATGTGTTTTGCCTCTAATAAAATAAATAAAGAATTGACTTGTCCATTTTTTTGCTCTCTTTTCATAAATGTAAAAAAAATTTAAAAAATCCAAAAGTTGTATTTTGTGATCATGTTGAGGATTATATTTTGCTAAAAAACTTATTTGTTTCAAATTTGTCAATTGTGTGAAATAGCTTCCCTTCCACAGTTACTCATAGTGGACTTCTAAATCATTTGTAAATTATTTTCAACTAACTACATGCCTTTGCATGTTACTCATCCACTAGTAACACTAATAAGGTTCATATTCTAAATTTAGTAAGACTATGTCAACCATTGTGCTATTATTCCATGAGACTTATCCATGGAGTTAAATTAAACTATCAAACTTACTAATGTCTATTTTGGGTAGATTCAATTTTGACTTTCAAAAGGTGATCGTATTCCTTAATTTGTTAAGTTTGTATTTTCCAAAATGGTTTAGCTGGGGCTTTATTTCTAAGAATAGTTATTGTTTAACCCTATCCAAAGCTTCATGTTATAAAATATTGAAAAACAAGTCAAAATAAATTGTCCTTTATATAATTTACCACAATTTCACATCTTAGTAAAAAAAACTCCCTCTGCTAGGTCTATTTAGGGGCCGAGAGAGGATACTCCTTCTACCAGTAAGGAGTTTTCCTTGAAATGGACTCAACCAAAGCAAGGTTGGTTGAAAATAAATTTTGACGAGGCCTCCAAGGGCAACCTAGGGCCAAGTGGTGCTAGCTACATCATTAAAGATTAGACAGGGAATAGCATGGCAATAGGAGCCAAGAGATTGATTAAGGGAAGGAATAATGAGGTTGAAGTCCAAGTGACTCTCTTAGGCCCCGTTTGGTTGAGGAATTGGAATTTGATTCAAAACCTGATTATCTCAAAATAAGGTTTTGAAATTCCAATTTTGTGTATTCGGAAGATAGTTTGGACTGTTTGGTTGACCCGAAAGATGACTAAGACAATCCATCTTCTGTGTTTGGTTGCCATTTTCAAAATTGGAATTAGAACTGAGAAATTCCTATTTCTGTGTTTGGTTCTCCAATTTCAAATTGGAATTGGAATTACATTATCCATTTCTGTGTTTGGTTCTACATTTTGAATTGGAATTAGAATTTGACAAGAAAAAATTTAAATTTTTTAAATTATTATATAATATTTTATTTATTTTGTCCATTTTTTTATTTATATTTTTTTTATTAATTTATATTTTGATATAGTAAATCATAAACAAAATTTAATTTTTTTTAATATTGTGAATAGTAAACTTAAACTTTTTTTAATAATTTTATACATTATCATAAACAATATTATAACAAGAAAATAATGATTGCATTGCTCGATATCACATCAAAATATAAATAAGTCTTATAGTCCACATATATATCTATTTCTGCATGATGACCCAACAAAGTAGTGTGATTGTTGCACAAAGAAAACATCGTAAAAACATGACATCAACTTTATAGGTAGCCTCCGCTTTTGCAATAGCTGTCTCAAGCGCCTTGCAAGACTTGCACTCATCATCCACAACAGGTTTATGTGTAGAAGGTGCAGATGATGTAGACAGCGATGGGGTGTCATTGGCCCATCGAAAGTAGTCACATCCACCATCATCCTGCAATATAAATCTAAGTTAGTATTGATATGACTAATATTTATTCTTTGTAAACATTTAAATATTGTGCAATTAACAACCTTTTTCTTATTTATGCAAGTCCATAATTTACGCTCTGGATTAGTGTCTGTGTGTGATGTCCTCAATACGTAGCGCACTCCATCACCACAGTCACACATAGGGACATTTATCATAGCCATCACCACTATATCAAACAATTTTTTGTTCATTCATACTATTTTTGTTCATTCATATAACATGACTATATTCTATCAGTACAAAATGAAAAAGTTTCATTTATGTTGATATTATGAATTTATACAAAAAAATACAATGAAACATCTATAGCATCAGATAGAAGATGGGGAAGAACAATATCCATGAACTGAATTGTGGTGTGAAAACACATCGTTAAATAAGAAAATGCAAGGAAATCCATGCTCTACGCCCTTATGCCCCACATTCAACGAGAAACTATCTCATATCTCACTCATTCTTCCCATTCCTGTCTGTATTGTTAGATGGTCAATCTTGCATCTACAAACTAAACATGATAGAAAAAATAAAACTTGTTTATTTTTAAATGGAATACACCAAGGAGTACCATTAGAACTATTGACCGTTTACAAACATGAATAGTAAACAACCATCAGATAGCTCATTTTTTTATCAGCTTATGTGGATATTTTTGGCATCAATGTTTGAAATAGCTTCTGGATTCGATTGTGTAAATATTTTTGGCATCAATGTTTTGGATCACACTCTATGATCCATCATCAGGATGATGAGAGAGAAAAATGATTGCAATAGAGAAAAATGATGGACTTTTCTTTCAATCATTTTTCTATCTTCCATCCTGATGAAGGATCACAGAGTGTGATTAGAAATGTTGATACCAAAAATATCTACAAAATCAAATCCACAAGCTATTTCAAACATTTTTAATGTCAGCATATGTGTAGTCTCACTTTATCATCATATGTGTAGTCTCAGAACTATCCATTTATGTTTATGTACCTATCATGTGGTTTTGAAAAATGAATGAAATATTAAAAGAAATTCAAAATGAAATAGAGCATTGAACAAAGTAGAATTATTCCACTAAATTTTGTAATGAAATAGTAATAACAAGATGGTTAGGGTATATACATATAACATGGGACATAATCATGAACAATACAATCATCTACAAAAACACATTTATATCACCATCTCTTCTGAAGAACTAGAAATGGATAGTTTTGAGACTACACATTGACAATGCATTAAATTAAGCATTCATCATGTGGTACTCCTTGGTGTATTGGTCTCTAATATGTTAAAAGCAATAAGACAAGATATATACTACTAAATATGTAAAGATTTTATTATACAATTGATACATATAAGGTTATTAATGCAAATGTCGGTTAGTAGATAGATTAGGGACATTTTCATATTATTGTTTAGAGATAATTTCATAATGCAGTAAACTTTTCACAACAATATAGATATATACTATTTTATTGCTAGTGGACACAAAGTAAAGACGTGATCCTATCTAGCAGGGCTTGAATTGTGACATTAATAAATCAGTCAGAAAGATATCAAATGTACAAGAATAAAGATCAGATTTGACAACTTTCAGTTACAATGAAGCATAAAGATCAAAACCAATGTTAATAACTGATATTAAATTATCATAGTGAAGAAATTTGCTATAAGTTCAGGGATAGTCATATCTTATTAAAGATAACAAACTCAAACAAGTACATGACTTGTTATTGGAATAAATTTAGAGGAGCATTATCTATAGTCTGAGTCTCAGCATGATGCAGAAAATAATTAGGCATGTCATTAACAAATGTATAGATGTTGGTTTTTTAACAAAGGCATTATGTCTTAGGCTTCAACACAATAGTGTTGTTATAGCACTTTCTAGATAGCAGACTTTTCAAAGAAAGAGAAAATAGTAATGGTTTCATATATGAACTTGAGTCAACAATCATTGAATAATTGATAAAAGTACATATGGACTTGAGTCAAAAATCATCGAATAATTGATTTAAATGTCTTCTTGTAATGCAATATGATGTTCATCAAGATTGTAATGCAGTATTACAGGTTCATTGATCAAGATTGACCTCAAATTTATCATTATTCCATACATGGCTACTATTGCAATTTATAATCTTGATGAACATCATACTGCATTACAAGCAAATTATAATGCAGTATGATGTTCATCAAGACTGACCTCAGATTGATCATTATTCCATACATGGCTACTATTATTCCAGCAGTAACCATGTATGGAATAAATATTATAAACTGCAATAGTAGCCATGTATGGAATAACTATCATGATGTTCATGAAGATTGACGCCAAATTGATCATTATTCCATACATGGCTACTGTTATTCCAGTAGTATCCATGTATGGAATAACTATTATAAATTGCAACAATAGCCATGTATGGAATAACTATCATGATGTTCATGAAGATTGACCTTAGATTGATCATTATTCCATACATGGCTACTGTTATTCCATACATGATTATTCCATACTATTATTCCATACAATTTCCTACACCTCTCTGAATTGGTCATTAGAACTAATTCCATATCTCAAGAAAAAAGTATGTGGAGCAATGAAATTATGCAAAACCATGCATCTACTTCTCGTAAAGATTAAGAACAATGTATATGAGAAGATCAAGACTGACACACAAGGTTATTATATGCATACTACACTAAGCAATAAATATTACAATAGAGGACACTATTTTCATTAGAAAATTTCATAACAATATGTGTAGAAGTTGAGAAATCCAACTTCACAGTTCGCCAAGAACACCTGCATGCAAATGACCTATTGTTGGAAGGAAGCAAAAGACACAAAAAGAAAAGCTTGGAAAATCTCAGTGGTGTGAAAGAAATTGTATTCCAATCTAATGAAAAAAGAATTACAAGGTTCGACCTATAAAGGTGAACAAAACCCTAAAACTAGAAAAGCTAGGTTGCACATTATAATTAATAAAGATATTAATTATAATGTACCTAAGAGAAAGCTTAAGTAAAAAAGAGTAATAAAACTAACTAATTTCTCTAACACCCCCCCTTAAGCGAAGCTCAGGAGGTAAGTTAACCTAGCATAGCTATGAAAGCAAGAAATGGGTCCCGACAACAAGGCCTGAACAAGTACCCAATACAAGGAAATCTCTGTAAACAAGAGACAAAGGAGAAAACCCAGTGGGAAAAAATCCTCTCCAAAAGAGATATAAAAGTAAGAAAAAGTCAAAAAATGACTTCAAGAGACTCTCTCAAAGCCATAAGTACAATGCGTGCTGCCAACCCCCCCCCCCCCCCCCCCAAGAGAGGGTCAAGGCTCAAAAGCCCCCCCAAAATGAAAGAACCCCTGGATCAATGAACAAACCACCATGACACCAATACAAAGGAGTGAAAGGCAATGAGCACTGAAGAGGTAACCTCAAAAGATGAGGTGTCACTAGAAGGCCGAGCTGATGCTCAAAGGAGTAGACACGAGGATCCTGAAAGGGAACCCCCAATGTAGGTGGTATGACGGGTGTGCTGACACTGTCAGGAGAGAGGAGATGAGTGTCCTCTGCACCTAGTGGCTCGATGAATGGAGCTAGAGGGTCTGGCAATGCTGAAGAAGAGTCCTGCTAAAGAGAAGAAACCCCAACAAGATGAGGTGAGGCAGCCACAGAAGTGGTCTCAGGAACAACACAGAGATCCTAATTGTCCCACATGATGCACTCGCGTAAGAGGAGATTTGTGCTCCGATAATGGAGATGGTGGACCAAAGTGTGAGAAGGTGTAGAGATAGGTGGAATGATCCACTATCCCTGTAGCAACAATGCCACTTGTCACACTATCTTGGATGAAGACTAAATCTAGCGTGAACTCAACTGTCTTCCCTGACCCACTGAGTGTAATATGATAAATCAAGAGGAGGTTTGCAGATAGAGAGGGAACATACAATACATCATTGAATGTGCCATCCTAAATGCCTACAAAACCTTTCCCGCAGACTGGCATAATAGTGTTATTCCCCATGAGAATGTGAGGAATAGGAGAAGCCTCAATAGAAGAGAAGACCTCTAGAGAAGATGTCATATGGTTAGAAGCACCTAAATCTAGTATCCAAGGGACCTGTGAAGGGGATGCAATGGAAGCCCGTAATGCATGACCCTATCTAAAATCTTATCCAGATGTCGAAGATGAGGCAGAAGATTGAAAAGCAGACCCATGTGAGGTGGAAGAGGATGGAGAGGAAATAGTGTTCTTTTGAAGGAGAGCTTGCAAATCTGCAATCTGTTTCTCATAGCCATCAAATCTCTCTTGAAAATAATGTAACTCATCATGAGGTCCCTTCTGACAATAGGAACATGTAGGGCTCTCAGTCTTCTGTTTCTCTTTCTTAGAAGAAGATGGTGGGCTAGTAGAGTGTTGAGAAGAGGAATCAGATATTTGCTTTGGCTTCTGCTTCTATGTATCCTGAGGTGTCTTGGTAAGCAATGCCTATGACTGTGAACCTGTAAGTGAATCCATCTGATTGAGCTTGGACTTCTCATGAGTCAACCTATCATAGAAAGTCTCAAAAGAGGGCATAACATGTCATGCACCTAGTGCATCCATAGTGGAGTAGAAGGTAGAAATGAAAATCTGATAAGGGCCATGAAGCTTGGAGAGTATCAGAAAGATACATTCATCATCTGACTTCGTCTTTCTAGCAACCTATAAAATTGATCGAAGATACTTGAACTTCATCAAGAAGTCCTCAATGCTGGTGAATGATTTAGGTACCAAGGAGGTGAACTCTGCATCTATTTGGAGAACCCTGAACTGATTCATTGTGCCAAACAAGGTGGAAAACTTGTTCCACATATCCCTGGGTGTGGTCAAACCATCCAGGTGGAACAACAACCCATCTGAAATGTTCATTGCAATGAGGCCCATTGCCTCATCCATCTTGTTTCTCTACATAAGAGCCTCATAAGGCCGTTGTAGAACTGGCTGAGTCTCATCGAGGCATGACCATAACCCTTTTTCCATAAGCAATCTAGTCATATGTCCTTTCCAAGTGTGATAGTTGTGAGGTGTAAGGCGGGTGACAGAAGAGTTCGCCATTGAGAGAAAGAAGACAGAAGTAGAAGGGTCTTTCTGAAGTAAATTATAGAAAGTAAAGAGAACCCCCCCACAAAGTATAATACTATCCCCTGTACACAACAAAGTACTATGAAAGCACAAGAAACAATTAAAAAACTTGAGTTTCAAAAGCAGAATAGGAGCACACAAGAAGGTGCGTCTTTGACAGAAAAAATTGGCAATCAAATGGAAAAATTAGGAAGTGAAACCTGCACACAAGCGATGGCCTTGAAAAGACCTTTCTGACAATATATTATATGTCAAATTTTGAGTCCGTATGAGCCCTGTAGGACAAAAAAGCCTAGGTACCCCCAAAATGCAAGCTCCTTGGAAAAAACCAAGTACGAAAAATATTTTGATGGTCGTATGGCTATCACAGGACGTCAAGTCGGTGGAGGTGGCTAGTAGGTGGCAAAGCCAGCAGAGGTGGCGGCCGGGTGGTGCAGTGGCCAGAGGGCAACATGGCGGTGGTCTGGTGGTGGCAGGGTCTGGGGCAGTGTGGCAATGGCCGGAGAGCGGCGCGGCGGGGGTGCGTGGGCTAGGAGTGGCATGGCGGTGGCCGGTGAGTGGCACGGTGTTTTTTTTAATAGGAAGTGTTAAAATAAACATCATTTTTTAATTTTTAAAGAAAAAAGAATTCTCAATTTGCATGTCGTACGACCTAGGAGGGAGAAAATTTGTCCCAGAGGTCACAGTGGCCAAAAAATGCAAATTTTATATGATTTTTGACTCTCCTGAGCCTTCTGAGCGCAATGGTGGTGTCTATTTTTGTTCAAAATTCTCCCAAAAAAAATAATTTTACAGGCAAAAAAGAAACAAAAAATAACGTCTTGCAGAGAATACCAGATCTGAAAAAACTTGAAACCCTTAACCTCAAAAATTGCTTCAAAAACATCAAAATAGGCAGCAGCAGGGAAGCTCTGATACCATGTAGAAGTTGAGAAATCCAACTTCACAGTTCGCCAAGAACACTTGCATGCAAATGACCTATTGCTGGAAGGAAGCAAAAGACACAAAAAAAAAGCTTGGAAAATCTCAACGGTGTGAGAGAAATTGTCTTCCAATCTAATGAAAAAATAATTACAAGGTTCAACCTATAAAGGTGAACAAAACCCTAAAACTAGAAAAGCTAGGTTGCACATTATAATTAATAAAGATATTAATTATAATGTACCTAAGAGAAAGCTTAAATAAAAAAGAGTAATAAAACTAACTAATTACTCTAACAATGTGCATATAAATTACATATTCCAAGTGTGGGCTTCTCCATATTTGTGCTAAAAATTTCATAACAAGTAACCATTCTAACACATAGAAAATAGGAGGTAGCCAACCTCCTCTAAGTCTCTCTAGTAGAACATCTACCAATCAATCCATGTCAAATTCAAAGACAACGTATAAAATTATGATGCTCGAAGCAAACAATTAGTACTCAATACCAAAGAGAACTAACTCTAGATTCATATCATTACAGAATTATCTAACACTCACTGCCACCTGAAATAGATAATTTGCACCACAAAATAAAGGATATATTGTAACAATATCCATGGAACCCAGCTACGGATCTCTCAATACCCCATTCAACCCCTTACAAAGACACCCTCGTGCAATGACCAGAGGCCCCACTAATAACCCGTCAAGCAATCAATATAGGAGGTGATATTTCATGTATGTGTGTGCATTGTAATGTGAAAATTGATCTATAGGCAAGAAACACTAAATGCTAAGGAGTAATGACTGTATCTTTGCAGTCAAAACTCCACCCACAAAGTGAATGAATGTAATTAAAGTAAACCAACCCTCCTATTAGGCATCATTCTGGTTTTATTCCCCTCATCCACTCACTTGGAATCTATTGCCTGTACCAAGCAGTTTGCAACAATAAATTGATAGTAGATGATCATAGATATGAAACAAGTTGCGGTCAGTACTGAGAGAAGAAACAAGCTAAATGATAGAGAAATATGGGAAGCTTGGAGATTTGATGTAGCTAAATAATAGATAATGTACAAGGTTGATATGGTGGTAGGAGAAGGAAAGATGGTTGAAAATTTCATAGCTCTTGGAAATAAAGATCAATGATGGACTGGTCAGAAAGGGTCAATAGCTTAGTTGGTAGACTATTCTACCAACTAAGCAACAAATGGACGGTCTTATAGGTTCAAGTCCTATCTAGTTCAATAACAATACTCAATTCATTCAAGCCGGAATAGTTCTCTCGAGATTACATTTGGTAATAGATCAATTGATTCACTCTACCCCCCAATTGACACTTTTTATGGAAATACTCGATTCCAATCCCAACACGTTTCTTGGAATTTAGAAGCAGCTATGTTACTATCAAGAGGACATTCATAACAAGGGCTTGGATTTAAATCCTAGAAAATGAGTTATCGAACATCTGAACCTGAGTGTTGTGTACTTCAACTAAAGCTGGGTGAATTTGATGAAGGAAATAAGCACAGGCCATTGTATATTAGACCAAGTGAAGCTAGTTCAACTATGAAAAACAACATCATACTGCATTACAAGCAGACATTTAAATCACTATGAAAAACAACTTCAAACATTATGAAAAAGACCAAAATAGGAAAACCAATCTTCACATTTTTCTTACTCATGCCCAATAATTAATACTATAATACACATGCATAATTATCTGTGTTTCTTCTTTGATGCACTATGGGCAGTAAACTCTAGAAAAACATACTTATGCTAGGAACAATAGTTACTGAAACCAGAATCTATCTCACAGAAAATCATTTAACCAATCTTCACATTTTTCTTGTTACTGAAACCTTTCATAACACTGTTCATAGTGGCAAAGATCTCTTGTTTATTGTCATACATCCTACTCTATTACTATCAAGAGGAAATTATACTGCATTACAATCATTTAACTCATCAATTAACCAATCTTCACATTTTTCTTGTTACTGAAACCTTTCATAACACTGTTCACAGTGGCAGAGATCTCTTTTTTGTTGTCATACATCCTACTCTGCTAGTATCAAGAGGACATTATACTGCATTACAAGCAGACATTTAAATCACTATGAAAAACAACTTCAAAACATAAACATAGAGATGCAGAATGTTTAAATGGACTTAGCAACTGATATAAATATAAACGTAAATAGTTGTATCAATGTATCTGAACAAAGTATGATACATTTTCAACTCGTGATAAAGTTTGATAAAGTATGTAGAAAATAACTATAATCCACCGAATGTGGCTACAATCCAGTCCACTCTCTCATCCTCAGTCATCAACAAGAACCCTTTGGCTCTTTCACATTGAACCACGAAGGTGTCGTATACCCTCAGGAATACACCTCAACTCAATTCAGGGATGGATTTGAGAGCGTTATATGCGCTCGTCAAAGCATTGTCATCATCAAATTTATCAATTTTGTGAAGGTGAACATTGTTGATGCCATCTTTTATTTTCTTCATTGTTTCACAGATGACATCCAAGGAAGCGGCCATACTTGCCTTCCTCCTCTTTCCCATCCTTGATGATGATGATGTAGGAGTTCCTCTAGCACTTGCAGTTGCAATTGACTAATTGGAAGGATTATAAGGGTCTTTGTCCAAATCAACAACACTATCAAGATGTATACGGAAACCAATATCCTTTCATCATGCACATTGAATAGCTCTTGATGAACTACAACTGATTGAGAACCTGATTGAAGAACTTCAAGTGATTAGAGATCACCGAACACTGAACTCTTATGTAAGATAATTAAATTAGCTTTATGTTGTCATTGATGTCAACTAGTTTTGACAAGTACTTATCATGGAGTTGCAAATATCTAACACATCTATAGAAGAGAAGAGTAAGATGAAGAACCAAGATATCTACATGGAGGAAGATGGTTATGAAAGATGAGGATAAGGAATACTCTTGGTAATGTTAGGATAATAAGCAGAAAATGCAAATATTAACAAACAAGAGAGAACACAATAACATGAAATTTAACGTGGTTCACTCAATCCCTGGGCTATGTCCACCAACATCGAGTCCAATATCTTTATTATTATCCAGTGATGGCAATCTGAAACTTGCAACTCAATACCACCGCAGGAAGCTACAATAATCCCTCATACATTCAATCTCAAACCCTAAGCCCTTTTTACAAGTATTTTTGACATAATGAAATTAGGGAAAAAATACTCCGACTAATGAAAAATAGATGGCCAACACTTTACAATATTATTAAGTCATTCTTAATAATATTCTCTATCAGGGGCTCTGCCCCTTGACCCCATCAGGGGCTCTACCCCTTGACCCCACCTGGGGCGCTACCCCAGGACCCCACAAGGGGCTCTGCCCCTTGACCTCGTGGATAAGTCTGATTAGGCTCCACATACATAACAGGTAACTTATTGATGAGTCTATGACTTCATATTTTTGACTTGATTATGTTGCATTAATCTGTTATGAAGTTGGGAGCAAAGTGTTACAAAGTAGTGTGGTCAGTTAATGAAGCATTCCAGTATACACCAAGTAGTGTAGTGTATACCGAGCACAGTATAAACTGAGCTTGTGTTCACCGACGCATTTCTTTGTTAACTGAGTATGGACAAAAGAACTAAATGATGAGTTTAGCCGACAGAAGTTGATGAGTTGTAAAGTGTATGATCATGAGGTGGAAAGATAAAGTTTGTTACGAGATCAACGGCTAGCAAAATTCAAGGAAGATCTAAAGGACATAATTGAAATGTGTTATTGACACATCAGTCGAGGAAGGTTTAAGTGGAAAAATCAACGAAGGAGATTAAGCGATAAAATCTGATGGATGAAAAGAAAATGGTTTACTTGTCTATTTAAGAGACTAGGGTTACATTATGAAACTTATGCTGGAGGAAAGAATACTACAAAGATATCGCGTGAACAAGCTTCATGCATGCCTGATCAAACTGGTTAAGGAGGACCAAACTACAGAGATTACCAAGCGTCAGAAAGCTATAACCGAGAGACAGTAAGTTACTGAATATTGTTGAACATAATTGATATATTGATCAGAGGATTTGAATGAACATAATATAGATCTGAACATCTGCAAATCAAGTTGTATTGTATTCAAATCACTTGTTGTTATAGTTTAACCATTGTAAACAGATAAATCTCTTAACCGAGTAGACTAGAAAGTCTTGTAATGTCATTCATAGAATGTACATTTGTTATCCTGTCAACCCCATAGTGAATGATGGTTTGACGATAACAGTTAGTGTTAAATCCTCTAACAAGGTCACACCTTACAGTGTGTTGTGTAACCTTTAATAGGGTTGGCTCTTCACTGAGCTCACTTCAGAAGAGTAAACAATTTTTGGGTTGTCGGTCCCAGGTGGATTTTCCCTTTACAGGGTTTCCACGTTAAATCTCTTGTTTTATGTGTTGATTGTGATGATTTTTGGATATCATACTTTACATGTTTCATATTTGATTTGATTGGTAGTTATTATAAGTTATTAACTGGTAATTGGTAAAAGCACAGACAGTTTACTATTTTATGTTACCAAGCTGCAGAAATTTGTTTAAATTGTTTTTGGATATAAATTTTGTATTTGGGACTGTGGATAACTGATTCACCCCCCTCTCAGTTATTCTAACAATTGGTATTAGAGCATATTGGTTTCTTGGAATAGAGTTTTAAGGACTTCAGCATAAAGATCACAAAATGTATAAGAGGGATGTGCCAAAGCTGAACAAGGACAACTTTACAATATGGCAAAGCCGAATGAAACTGCATATATATGGAATTGAGAATTCTTCCCTCACACTATTAGAGAATAGCTACATTGCACCGCCCACTAGACCTTTGACTCTTGATCAACTAAGAGATAGACATGAGCATAACATTACTATGATGGAGATTGTTGCTGCTCTAACAGATGCTAAGTTTGAAGATATTAAGGATTGCACTATTGCTAAGGATATGTGGGATAAACTTGCTCAAGTTTATAGTGGTGATACAAATGTCAAGAGAGCCAGAGCTGAAAGTTTAAGAGGAAGATTCGATGATATGAAGATGAAAGAAGTAGAAAACATTGTGCAGTACAGAAATAGAATAAAAAAGGTAGTTCATGCTATCAGAGGATTTGATGGTTTTATTGATGAAGACATTGTGGTAATAAAAATTCTAAGGACTTTATTTCATGTCTATGCAATCAGAATATCTGCAATACATGAAAATAAGTCAGCACCTAACAGTACTCTCACTCTTGATAATCTGATTGGTAAGCTAACAACGTTTGAACTTAACAATGATAATAGTGTTGTACCGACTGTTGAATCTTCTTTTATGACTTCTTTGAAGATTGGTAACTCTAGCAGTAGAAATAATAAGGATGATAGTGATAGCAATACTGATGATGAGCTTGATGAGCTTGAAGCTCTTATGGCCAAAAGATTACCTAAAGGAAAAGGTAGATATAGAGGCAAATTACCTTTAGCATGTTTTAAGTACAAAGAAGTTGGTCATATTGATGCTAGATGTCCAAACAAGAAGGAAGATGACAAAAACAAGGACCAATCTGGTGAAGGAAGCTATGGGAGAAGAGGCAACAGAAGTTACTGACACTACAACAGAGACAACCAAGACAATAATCATAAAGGAAAAAAGGTATGTTACATTGCTGAAGAAAATGAATCTGATTCAGATTCAAATGATGATGTAGAAGTTGTATTTGTTTCTATGAAGGATGATTCTGAGGAAGAAGAAAGGTATGTAGAAATAGCACTGATTTCTAAGGTTAATAAAAATGATACATGGATCATAGATAGTGGCTATACACATCACATGACTGGTGATGAAGAAAAATTTGATCATCTTGAGCAATATAATGGAGGATCTATAAAAATGGGTAATGATACACCTTGTATGGTTAGAGGAAAGGGATCCTTATTAATAAATGATAGAATCCAATGTGATAATGCTTACTGGGTAGAAGGACTAAATTATAATTCTCTAAGTGTGGTACAACTAAACAATTCAGGTCATCGAGTAGCTTTTGAGAGCAAGAAAGTAAAAAAATTTGATGATGGAGGAAGACTTGTTGGAACAGGAGCACAATCAAAAGGTAACTTGTTTTATCTTGATAATGTAGAGTCTTCTTGTTTAATGATGAAAAATGAGGATGCTTGGTTATGGCATAAAAGGTTATGTCATGTAAGCTTTGATAACATGATTAAGATCAGTAAAAGGAAAAAGGTTAGAGGTCTACCTAACTTATCAAAGCCTGATCATGTTATGTGTCATGAATGTCAGAAAGGTAAAATGACAAAATCTAGTTTCAAAAGAAAAGATTATTCAACAAAGAAAATACTTGAGTTAGTACACACTGACCTGTGTGGTCCCATTAGAACACAGAGTTATTATGGAGATAGATACTTCATTCTTTTTGTTGATGACTATACTAGATTGATGACTGTCATGTTCTTGAAAGAAAAATTAGAGGCATTTAAAATGTTCAAGTGGTTTAAAGCAAAAGTAGAGAAAGAGACTAGTAAAGAATTGAAATGCTTAAGATCTGACAGAGGAGGTGAATTTATTTTTGATGAATTTACTAACTATTGTAATGAGCATGGTATGAAAAGACAGGTCTATGCACCGAGAACGCCTCAGTAGAATGGAATTGTTGAAAGGAGGAATAGGTCAATAGTTGATTGTGCAACGACACTAATGATAGAGAAAAATGTTTCTCGCACATACTGGAGAGAGGCAGTTAGAACAATTGTTTATGTTTTGAACCAAGTACAACTGAAGGACACTAACAAAACACCCTATGAGTTATGGTTTGGACACAAACCCACTGTAAGTTATTTCAGAATTTTTGGAAGTAAATGCTTTATTCTGAAAGATGATAGAAATGGAAAGTTTGAATCAAAAGGTGATGAAGGGATATTCCTTGGATATTCCACTAAAAGAAAAGCATACAAGTGTCTAAATAAAGTTACTAATAAAATCATAGAAAGTGCTAATGTCAGGGTTGATGAGTTTGATGACAAGAATGCAGAAGAAAGCACAAAGGAACTAGAAGACTGCGGTAGATTCACATACATTGAACATCCAGAGTATCTACCGAAGCCACAGACAGTGACAACCGGTCAGCAGGAAAACAACACTGAGGAACAAGAAAGAGAAACCGACAAGCAGGAAGGACATACCGAGAAAGTAAATGAACCTAAACAAGATGAACAAGAAAGAAGAGATCGCATACTGGCAAGATTTGTCAGAAGAAATCATCCTGAGAACCAAATCATTGGCGACAAGAAAGTTGGCATGATGACAAGAAGTAATTTGAGACAAGGTACATGCTTAGTTTGTGAATATGAACCGAAAAATGTTCAAGTTGCATTGGAGAATGAAGAGTGGATAAATGCAATGAATGAAGAGATTGGAAAGGTAGAGAAAAACAAGACATGGACCTTAGTACCTAGACCTAATGATAAGAATGTTATCGGTACTAAGTGGATCTTTAGAAACAAGCTAAATGAAAATGGAGAGGTTACAAGGAATAAAGCCAGACTAGTTTGCAAGGGGTATGCACAGGAGGAAGGAATTGATTATGGTGAGACTTTTGCACCTGTTGCTAGACTAGAAGGAGTTCAAATGTTACTGGCTTATGCAGCACATAAAAAATTTAAAGTTTATCAAATGGACGTTAAGTCTGCATTTCTGAATGGGATACTTGAAGAAGTCTACATAGAACAACCAGAAGGGTTTGTTGATCCCGACAAGAAAGACATGGTATGTATATTACATAAAGCTTTGTATGGTTTAAAGCAAGCACCAAGAGCCTGGTATGAAAGGCTACATACTTATTTGTTAAGTATTGGATTTGTTAGAACTAGTGAGAACAACAATTTATATATGAAAGGAGATATTGATGATACTATTCTAATTGCTGAAATATTTGTGGATGATATTATCTTTGGAGGACAAGATCACATATGTAAATCATTTGTTGATGAGATGAGAAAAGAGTTTGAAATGTCTATGTTTGGAGAGATTAAGTTATTTCTAGGACTGCAAGTTATTCAACAGAGTGATGGGATATTCATCACACAATCCAAGTATATAAAGGAAGTACTAAGGACATTTGGCATGGAAGATGCTAAACCAATTGGAACACCAATGGTCACAGGCTGAAAATTGACTAAAGAGGATGAAACTGCAGAGGTGAACCAGACATTGTAGACCAGATATAGCACATGATGTGGGAATTGTAGCTAGATTTTTTGCAAATCCTAGGGAGTCACGCATGGTTGCTACAAAGAGAATCTTAAGATACCTGAAGAAAATAGAGAATTATGGACTATGGTATCCTAAGGAAGGCAAGTTTGAACTTAAAGTATACACCGACGCTAATTGGGCTGGAAATGTGGATGACAGAAAAAGCACAATCGGAGGAGTATTTTTCTTCGGTGAAAGACTTGTTACCTAGTCAAGTAAGAAATAGTCTTGTATTTCCCAGTCTATAGCTGAAGCAGAGTATGTTGCTGCTGCTACAAACTATTCAAATATTGCATATATTAAGCAAGTGTTAGAAGGAATGAATGAGGTAATCACTGAGTCGATGATTATATATTGTGATAACACTAGTGCTATAAACATTTCAAAGAATCTAGTGATGCACTAAAAAATAAAGCACATATCTATCAAGTATCACTACTTAAGAGAACAAGTACAGGAGAAGCAAGTGAAGCTAGAATTTGTTACATCTAAAGAGAAACTTGTAGACAAATTTACAAAGCCTCTACCAAAAGATACATTTGAATACTTGAGGACTAGACTTGGGGTCCGTCCCCTATCTACCGGTCACTAATGTGATCTGGAGATTGCATCAACCTAATCTTATTAGAATATCACTCATGTTGATGCAGCGTAGTTCACACTTTGGATTTCTATCTAAGGTTGTGAAAGATTTAAGAAACCGATAGCATAATCAGTATACAGAGATACAGTAAATGCATAGGACAACAGTGAGTTAATTGGCTACTATAGAGTTGTATGTTTATTTGTTCCTTTGGCATTGTTGTCAAAGGGAGAGATAAACAATATGATAACCAAGGAGAATACTGGAACATCTATCTAAGGGAGAGACAATCTGAGAAGATAAAGGGAGAGATAAACAGAAGGAATTTGAGAGTTGCTATAGATCATATCTGCAGAAGATAGTCTATACTTGCAATGTTGTTATGTAACGTAGTGAATAAACATATTAAGCTAGGGAGAGCTTACTGAGCTACAACATTTGTTTACAGAGTTGTAGAATACATGTTTGGTATGTGTATGGTATACTTCATATTGCTTGAGTTTCCATCAATGCCAAAGGGAGAGATTGATGAACTACAACTGATAGAGAACTTGATTGAAGAACTTCAAGTGATTAGAGATCACCGAACACTGAACTGTTATGTAAGATAATTGAATCAGTTTTATGTTGTCATTGATGTCAACTAGTTTTGACAAGTACTTATCATAGAGTTGAAAATATCTAACACATCTGTAGAAGAGAAGAGTAAGATGAAGAACCGAGATATCTACATGGAGGAAGATGGTTATGACAGATGAGGATAAGGAATACTCTTGGTAACTTATTGATGAGTCTATGACTTCATATTGTTGACTTGATTATGTTGCATTAATCTGTTATGAAGTTGGGAGCAAAGTGTTACAAAGCAATGTGGTCGGTTAATGAAGCATTCCAGTATACACTGAGTAGTGTAGTGTATATCGAGCACAGTATAAATCGAGCTTGTGCTCACTGACGCATTTCTTTGTTAACTGAGTATGGACAAAAGAACTAAATGATGAGTTTAGCCAATAGAAGTTGATGAGCTGTAAAGTGTATGATCACAAGGTGGAAAGATAAAGTTTTTTACGAGATCAATGGCTAGCAAAATTCAAGGAAGATCTAAAGGACAGAATTGAAATGTTTTACTGACACATCAGCCGAGGAAGGTTTAAGCGGCAAAATCAACGAAGGTGATTAAGCGGCAAAATCTGATGGATGAAAAGAAAATAGTTTACTTGTCTATTTAAGAGACTAGGGTTACATTATGAAACTTATGCTGGAGGAAAGAATACTGCAGAGATATTGCATGAACAAGCTTCATGCATGCCTGATCAAATTGGTTAAGGAGACCAGAACTGCAGAGATTACCGAGCGTCAAAAAGCTATAACCGAGAGATAGTAAGTTATTGAATATTGTTGAACAGAATTGATATATTGATCAAAAGATTTGAATGAGCATAATATAAATCTGAATATCTACAAATCAAGTTGTATTGTATTCAAATCACCTGTTGTTACAGTTTAACCATTGTAAATAGATAAATCTCTTAACTGAGTAGACTAGAAAGTCTTGTAATGTCATTCATAGAATGTACATTGCTTATCCTGTCAACCCCATAGTGAATGTTGGTTGGACGATAACGTTTAGTGTTAAATCCTCTAACAAAGTCACACCTTACAGTGTGTTTTGTAACCTTTAACAAGGTTGGCTCTTCACCAATCTCACTTCAGAAGAGTGAACAATTTTTGAGTTGTCGGTCCCAGGTGGTTTTTCCCTTTACAGGGTTTCCATGTTAAATCTCTTGTTTTATGTGTTGATTGTGATGATTGTTGGATATCATACTTTACATGTTGCATATTTGATTTGATTGGTAGTTACTATAAGTTATTAACTGGTAATCGGTAAAAGCATAGAAAGTTTACTATTTTATGTTACCGAGCTGCAGAAATTTGTTTAAATTGTTTTTGGATATAAATTTTGTATTTGGGACTGTGGATAACTGATTCACCCCCCTCTCAATTATTCTAATAGCTCTTCCATAGGGTTCCCTTCTTCAGTCTCATGGGCCGTCGTAACTGCATTACCTTCATCAATGTCATTACCCACAACTGCACCCAATTCATTGAAGTATTGGAAGGGTTGCCTCTTATACACTTTGGCATTTTTGAATTCTCTTCTCTACATGTTGGCATAAATAAATGGATTAGGTTCTTTGTCTTTCATTATTAACTTTATAAGAAGGCAATATTATTTCCATCAAAATAGTAGAGAGATCACCCTACCTTCAAAAGCTCATCCCACACACTATCCTCAGCTTCCATGCAATGATTTGCCTCATTCCAAGTGAAACCACTTGTATTTCTTAGCTCTTTCATCACTCTATATGCAACCTTCCATGTTTTCAGCTTGTTTTTGAAATTGTCCTTTGTTAGATTGAGGTTCATATCCGCGTTGAACCTCCTCTCAATAGTGGTCCACGCTTCTTTTTTGAATCCTCAATCACCTTTTCTTCCAAGTTGTGCTTGCTCGAGGAGCAAGTCTAGAAACTTGTGTTCCATCTCTTTTGTCCACATTATCTTCTTTGAGGAAGAAGATATTTGGCTCGTGTTACCGGTTTCTTCCATGCTCATCATTAGTTCTGTGTATGCCATATTGTAGATCAACTTATCACAATGTACATATTGTTGTTAATGGTATAAACATATGACATGGAATATATTTATGGACATATAATTGTATCATTGTATCTGCATACATCGGTATAATATAGCAAATAAAAAATCAACATGTCCAATACTTCCACATACAAACAAAAGGAAAAGGAAACCATGATGTAAAACAAAGTATCTTCATACACCAATTTACTCAAATAAAACACATTGACCCATAAAAGTCCAATACTTCCAGATACAAACAGAAGAAAAAGGAAACCATCATGTATATCAAAGTATCTTCATACATCACTTTACTCAAATAAAACACATTGAACCATAAAATGCCAATACTTCCAAATAAAAACAAAAGAAAAAGGAAACCATCATGTAGTCTTGACCCATAAAAGAACAACTATTCTCGGGATCTGTACTCTTCCCACATTCTACTTGCTATATCATCTCAGAACTGTGCCCACTGGTCTCTATCACGCTGAGACAACCCATATGTCTCCAGCATTGGTACATCTATCCCATCACGATCATCTTCCTCTTCGGTACCAATCTCTGATGGAATGTCATCCTCTAACATAATGTATTTGTGTAGTATGCAACATGCTAATACAATATGAGCTTGTGTCATGATAGAATAAGACGTGGCATGCCTCGTGATTGGAAAACACTACTTGAGAATACCAAATGTACACTCTACTAAATTTCTAAGAGAGGAGTGTCGGTGGTTGAACAACTCTTGTTGAGAGTTAATTGGATTCTCTCTTGAAAACTCCTTCAGGTGGTAGCATGTACACCGATAAGGAGCAAGAAACCTAGGTGCATTGGGATATCCAACATCCACTAGAAAATATTTTCCTACATAAAAAAAGTAGATTATTAAAACTTGAAACCTTGATTGTACCCTTGAGTATATTAAACTATGATTTGGCTTACCGAGGGGAACAACAAGAGGATCTTCTCTTGATAGAGCTGAAGCTAGAACAAGACTATCTGCAATAGACCCTTCCCAACCAGCAAGGCAATACTGAAACTTATAATCGAAGGAACACACACCCATAACATTTTGTGGCAGGTTGCCTTTTCTATCACGATATTTACCCTGCATGTCAACATTGACAGTGACTGGTATATGGGTTCCATCGATAGCTCCAACACAATCCTATACGATATGATACAATCATCAATTCTACGGTCAACCAATAATATGATAAGGATAAAAATCCATACAAGAAATTTGTAACAACACAAGAATTACCTTGAAGAATGGATCAAAATGTTCATTCCCACTAATTTCAGGAGGAGTGTTTGGACTAGGTGGTATAAAGAAATCCTTGTGGAGTGCTAAGATAGCCCTCAACACCTTGTGGAAGTATCGGTTGATTGTCTCTCCTTAGTGCCCAAAGTTGTGGGCAATATTGTGGTTCCTCAGATTGTGGCCAAGGGTGTGGAGGAACATCACAATTTGTTCTTCTAACATCAAGTGTATCGTATCTATCAAGCTTCCTTTCAACCTTAGGATAGTAGCTAGATGAAAGAAGGCTCCCCTACTCATGCGAATCTAATCATGACAATCCACATCGTTGGAATGAATACCCATTCTATAAAAATAATTTACTTTTCTTATTTGTTTACCCATTTGTGCACTGCCTTCTCGGGCTACCACTACTTTGGCTACGACAAGAAAAGCAAGAAGAGTTGTGAGAAGATGAGAATATGTGGTCTCCATAGCTATGCATCCTAGAATGTCCATATTCTCAATAGGATCCATCAATGGCCTGAAATGTGGACAAACACAATGATTTGAGCGAGGAGATATCCAGTATGAAGCACAAAGATAAAGCATATAGTAGTACATAATCACAAAGATATGCATCCATCCATGACATAAAGCACAAAAATGTACTTATAGATAGGATCCCTACCAATGTCCATCATATATATGTATTATATATGTCCTCATTTGTCCATGATACACACCTTAAACCAATGGTATCATTTATGTTATAGTTTCAACTCTACCTTCTAGCAGATAAAATTCTTAAATGCTACTGAATATGTGTAACTTTTTAGATTACGTGTTAACACATGTTTAACATTGATTATGTGTAACTTTTTAGATTACGTGTGTAACTTTTTAGAATTCATTTCTTTCAAACATGTCTTAGCTATGAATAGTGACTCAAGGAACTTGGTTTTATATTAATCAATATCATTGCATAACTCTCTAAGCCTTATTAAATCACACCAAACAATTATCAATTTCCTTTTGTTAGATTTTACACCATTGCATGGATTCCCTTTTAGCGTTGGCAGGGAGGATATTAGGGATGTGGAGTAGTGGATCGAAATGGCATTTTCTATTTTCTACTAGAGTGCTAAATGTGTAGCCTTGTTTGGACTACGTTTAACACAGAATACAATCATATGCTTGGGCGTTTCACATTTTGGTCTGCGTTAGTGATATGATTGTTATAACGTGTTTGGTGGCTTTTGTGATAAGCTTGTATTGCAATATTTTCTATTCTTAGTTTGAGATTTTAGGTATGCGGTTTTCTTTTTCTTATTCTCATTTTACCGTAAACCTTGCAAATCCATATCATTTTTGTAATGTTGTGTTTATCTTTGAGGTGGTTGATAGTTTGTATGCATCTTGAGTGTTTATGATAAAACTTGAATCATGTGGAACTTTTTAGATTATGTGTTAACACATGTTTAACACTGATTATGTGTAACTTTGTAGATTACGTGTTAACACATGTTTAACATTGATTATGTGTAACTTTGGACTGTGAAGGGAAATAGAATTACTGTTTAACTTTGGACTGGCTATTACTGTTATCCTTTAGCTCATTCTTTGTCTCTTTGACTGGTAATAAATCCATAGCATTTCTATTTATGGCAACATGTGGGTGTAAAAATGAATAGATGTTCAATTTTAAGTATACAATGCAGAGAATATGAGTTGTAAATTAACATTTACACATAATCAGTGTTAAACATAGTGTTAACATTGCTTGCTAGTGTTAACACTGACAATCAGTGTTACACTGTAGTAATGTTAACAGTGCTTCAGTGTTAGCGTTGTTAACACTGATTATAATCAGTGTAAAGTGTTAACACTGTTAATCAATGTTAATAAGGAAAAGAACACCCATATGCTGCCACAAATAGAAATGCTATGGATTTATTACCAATCAAAGGGACAAAGAATGGGCTAAAGCTTTTGAGAAGCTATTATGTCTTTGCACCTAACTTACTATGCTATTGGATTTGGCTTGGCTAAACGCCTCATTTACTACTTTGAAAGGGCTAAGATGTTGCACAAATCTTTACATGTCTTCAGTGAGGTAAGAAAAACACATCCAAAGTTGAATGCTCTTCTTTACAATTGTCTTTTTGATGTTTTTGTAAAATCAGGAAAGATAAATGAGGCTCTCACTTTATTACATGCAATGTTGGAGGCCAACTATGTGCCAAATAAGACCATTTTGTCAGCAGTATTTTTGACATTGTTAAAAGGAAAATAGACTGCAGGAAGCAGAGATGACTATAGTTCACATTAGTGAGAAATGTTGCGAGTCTTTCCCAGATGTTCGTCAATTTACTCAGTTCACTAATGCAATGTGTAAAGCAGGGAAGGCAAAAAAGGCCTGGGAGATTGTGCATTTAGCAAAAACTAGGGGATTTCCCTCAGTGTAGCACCCTTCAATGTGATATTGAATAGCCTTGGACATTGTGGCTAAAATATTGCATGCTCAGTGTTCTCCTAATATTATTACATTCACTGCCCTATAAAGGATAACAGTAATAGCCAGTCCAAAGTTACACATTAATTCTATTTCCCTTCACAGTCCAAAGTTACACATAATCAGTGTTAAACTACCTAAAAAATGACAATCAGTGTTGCTTGCTAGTGTTAACACTGATTATCAATGTTAACACTGTAGCAATGTTATCAATTGTTACATTGTAGCAATGTTAACATTGATTATCAGTGTTAACACTGATAATCAGTGTTAACAGTGCTTCAGTGTTAGCACTGTTAACACTATTAATCAATGTTAATAAGGAAAAGAACACTCATATGCTGCCACAAATAGAAATGCTATGGATTTATTACCAATCAAAGGGACAAAGAATGGGCTAAAGCTTCTGAGAAGCTATTATGTCTTTGCGCCTCACTTACTATGCTATTGGCTTTGGCTTGGCTAAGCGCCTCATTTACTACTTTGAAAGGGCTAAGATGTTGCACAAATCTTTACATGTCTTTAGTGAGGTGAGAAAAACACATCCAAAGTTGAATGCTCTTCTTTACAATCGTATTTTTGATGTTTTTGTAAAATTAGGAAAGATAAACGAGGCTTTCACTTTATTACATGCAATGTTGGAGGCCAACTATGGCGCCAACTATGTGCCAAATAAGACCATTTTGTCATCAGTATTTTTGACATTGTTAAAAGGAAAACATACTGCAGGAGGCAGAGATGACTATAGTTCACATTAGTGAGAAATTTTGTGAGTCTTTCCTAGATGTTCGTCAATTTACTCAGTTCACTAATGCAATGTGTAAAGTAGGGAAAGCAGAAAAGGCCTTGGCAATTGTGCATTTAGCAAAAACTAGGGGATTTCCCTCAGTGTAGGGCCCTTCAATGTGATATTGAATATCCTTGGACATTATGGCTAAAATATTGCATGCTCAGTGTTCCCCTAATATTATTACATTCACTGCCCTATAAAGGATAACAGTAATAGCCAGTCCAAAGTTACACAATAATTCTATTTCCCTTCACAGTCCAAAGTTACACATAATCAATGTTAAACTACCTAAAAAATGACAATCGGTGTTGCTTGCTAGTGTTAACATTGATTATCAATGTTAACACTATAGCAATGTCCACAATAGACTCGTTTCTCAGACGAAAAACAAAACACGATAGAATCAGGTAGTTTCTGCAGAGAAAGGAAGGAATGATTTCGCATAAACAAAGATTTTGCATAAGAAATGACAAAGATTTGTTTGCAAAAACTACCTGATTCTGTAGAAACCTTGTTATTGCATGAGAACGATGATGAAACCCTGCAAAAACGGTGATGAAACCCTGCGAGAACAGACACAAAAATGAGGAAACCCTCTAAAAACTGAGGCGGACGCAAAAATGACGCAAACCCAGTTTCAAAACCCCAAAAATGAATGCCAGAAGATCACAAACCCAACGGCCAAATTAAATGGGGTTCACAATTTTCCAAAACCAGAATATGAATTTGAATTCCACATATTGGGTGGGAAGATAGTGCCGCCCATTTTGGTGGTATAATCAGATTTTGATTGAGGAAACCAAAATTTCTCTTTGGCGTCCCAAACGGTGGATTTGGCGAAAAAGCAAAAGTTTCGCACCCAATTCCACCTCAATTCCTACAACCAAACAGGGCCTTCACAGTTTAGAAAGCTAAGCAGTTTAAGGTAAAGAAATTGCATTTGGAGGGGGATTCCTTGATTACTATAATGGCAATATCTAAAGGGGCATCTCAACTATGGTATTTAAACAGGTATGTTAAGATAATTAGATCAATTCCGGATGAGTTTGAGAGGTAGAATCACTCACGTGAAGAGGGAGGGAAACACCGCAACGAGTGCTTTGTCGAAATTGGGAGTTAGATTGGCAGAGATGGGGAAGGGATAAATCATGGAAGACTTTGGTGGAGCGGAAGGGGCTTGGTTGGATTGGGAGGAGGGAGTATATGTCGATGGACTTCAAACTTGATGATTATTAGAAGTCATCAAGGCCTTAACATGGTAACATATAGTTATTCAAATTTAAATTTTAAAATGGAAGCATGGCACATAGCCTCAGTCAGTATCCTTGTTATTTTCTCATGACAAGGGAGCTTTTGAATCCACCTTTATTAATGATGGCAGATGGTTTTAGTTGGAAAATGAGGAGGGCAATGGCAAAAATGTCGCATGTATGAATATCTTGAGGCAAGATATGGTGAAAATCTGGAATGATTAAGGGTTAGAAGCCTCTAGAGAGCCGAGTGATGGTAAATGTAGGAGATTAATGAATCATAGGTAGGCAATTTTAACTTGAAGCTAGTAGAGCTAAGTGTGGAGTGTTCGATGAAGTATAAGAGATCATGGAGGCGAATTTTACCCTAAAAACTTTGCACCATCAACAACCCTTCTATGGTAAGATCTCTCATAGGAGGATGAAGGGAACTTTTTTGTTTAAGGAACCAAAATTCCTATAGATTTAGATATTTTGTTGGGGGAAGAATTCATGGTAACTGATCACAAGTATAGAGTTAATGTAGATGTATCTTCGGTTGTGTTTGTGTGGGCTCTTCAATTAGGGACGAGGGGGGAAGCATTATGGGTAATGAGGGTCACTGTTAAATTGGAATGGTTGGGAGGAATGATTCCCATGCTAGTGGTTGTAGAGCCAAGGTTGGGCTTTTGAGTGGAGAGCGGTGACTGGCACCTAGTTAATGGGTCGAGGGCTAATTACCATCCATTTCAAGTGTGAAGTGTAAAAATGAGGAAGGAAATCAGGGTCGATGAAGCTCATGATGGATGGAAGTTGTTAAAAGAATTATTGCGAGAGGAGATAGAAAAGAAGGAAAGGGAACAAGTTCGTGGATGAGAAAAGAAGAACAAGCGAAAGACCAAAGGTGGTATCATCATCCTTGAGGGATCCTTGTTGGGTGTAAAAATCCATTAGACCAAGAAGCAATGATTTTGTCAAGAATCGAGAGGAAGTTTTGTTTGAATTATGTTCCTTGAGTTTGGTTAAGATTTTGATAATGTATAGGGATGCTAGTGTTTTGTTTTCCATTGATATGTAATCAGAAATCTGACTCATATAGCTTTTTGTGTAAGGTTTTAATGTATGAGATGTCCAATTTTGGGCTTCTAGACGATTTCATTAGTTTGACAGTTGTTAATAGAACTAGTGTAGTTGGTAGGTGCTAGGGTAGACAAGAACAAAGAGCCCAATCCCTCCTAGGAAGATGGCAATATGGTTTAAAAGTGTTACATATGTAATAGCTCTTTATTATCAATAAAATATTATAAATACCAATTAGAAAAATCCCTCAACTTTAGGTGGTGGACAATAAATAACCATTGGCATAAATATTTGTAGAAAAGTTCTTTTATCCAAAAGATGGCACCATTGAATCTAGTGAACATCTTCTGATCAAAATTGACTACTAACTGTGAAATGTGTTTTTCTTGTAATAAAAATATATATAAAGAATTGGCATGTCTACTTTTTCATATACTTTTCAAAAATGTCAAAAAAACTTTTTAAAAAATAGTCCAAAAGTTGTATCTTGTGATCATGTTGATTGTTATATCTTACTAAAAAACTTATTTGTTTCAAATTTGTCAATTCGGTAAAATAGCTTCCCTTCCATAATTACTTATTGTGGATTGTTAGATCATTTGTAAATTATTTTTGAATAATTACATGCCCTTGAATGTTACTCATCCACTAGTACCACTAATAGGGTTAATATTCTTAATTTAGTGAGGCTAGATTGGCCATTGAGCTATTATTCCATGAGACTTGTCTATAGAGTTACATTGAACCATTAAAGTTACAAATGTCTATTTTGGGTAGGTTCAATTTTGACCTTCAAAAGGTCACCCTATTCCTTAATTCGTTAGGGTTGTATTTTCTCAAATGGTTTAGATGGGGCTTTAATTCTAACAATAGTTACTACTTAAACCTATTCAAAACCTCATTTTTTAAAATGAGGTAAAACAAGTCCAAATAAATTGTCCTTAATACAATTTACCACAATTTCACATCTTAATAAAACATTTCCCTAACTTTATGTGGTGGACGATAAACAATCACTAGCATAGTTTTTTTTAGAAAAATTCTCTTATCCAAAAGATGGCACCATTAAATCTAATGAACATCTTCTAATCAAACTTGAATACTAATTGTGAAATGTGTTTTCCTTCTAATAAAAAAACTATAAAGAATTGCCCTGTACATTTTTTTGCACGATTTTTAAAAAAGTGAAAAAACTTAAAGAAAAAAAAACTAGTTGTATCATATAAAACAATCTAATGAAAATTAATAAAATCTCAATAACTTGATAAAAAATGGTCACAAATAAGAATTTATTATTATCATTATGGCTTCCTTGGATATATTGCTCAACATCTTGAAGATATTACCATCAATTTCATAATAGTTTAAAGTTGTGGCAAAAATAAATCACTAGCCCAGATCATTTCTTTGGTGCCACTTATTATATATTTCTATTAAATAAAAGACAAAAATCAATAAAATATCATATAATTTCAAAGGAGTTGCCTTCAAAAATCAGAATACGAGAATATAATGTTTTAATCATTCAACTTATTATGGTTTGGAAGAGTTTCTCTTCTTTATTAGTAAACATAATACGTAGAGATACACTACTGTATCTTACTTACATTGGCCTAAAGAATTAACTAGATTAAAAATAAAATAAAAACATATCATAAGTGCTCGATGAACACTAAATTCTCAAAAAAAATTCAAGCAGTTCAACATCCCATTAGTAACCCTAACACGTCAACCCAAACCAAAACATTAAAGATTATCCAATTCCTACCAATCAAAACAAACACATTCATTAATCTCAAACTATCAACTAAAACTAATGTATTCTTATATATACTTCAACAACAATGGACAAACAAATTGACCTCGGATCTTCCTAAATGATATCAACTAGAAAATGTGACCAAGGTTGTTGAGGACAATTTCCCAAATATGGAAGTCATGTCCAATCTTTCAAACTAATCCCATACCAAAGGAGTAGAAAACAAATTGTGCCTAACTTTAACCAACCTCTTGAGCACTTTGGCATAAAGAAATTGAACTAGCCGATCTTATGCTCATACTAATGAACCTTCATGTAACCATCTAAGCACTATCCAACTTCCTCCTCATTGGCTTCCCTAAGAGTGCTCACAATCATGTCGAATTCTTGTCTCATATAAGTTCAAATTTCTAAAACCTCAACATAGAAGCTAGTATATTATATGCTACTATTCAAAGTTATGCCCTCATTGGTGATTTATTGCAACATTGACAAGCCTAATAATGTTATTAAAATAAAATAAAATAATGAGCAATAAGATTAGTGTACAATAGTTTTAAAAATAAAGATTCATTATTAAAACATATAACTAATAATAAATATGAAGTCGCTATATCTAACTACTCCTTGTTGAAGATATCTCTTATTGTGATCAATTCATTAAGGGTTGGTTCTTGCCCTATTTTACCAACTTGAAGGTTTTTAAAGCAAACCCTCTCCGCTCAAAAATGGTTCAAAGAGAATATCTTCTCATTGTCATTAACATTCAAATATGTTGGCAGATCATGTGGCGAACTGTAGGATAGATCAAGATTTGCCTATTGCCTTTCACAATGGTCTCCCATCTTGAGGAGACTCTAACAAACATTTGGACTTAAAATCACGTGATATATTAATATCCACTTTTTGGGACCATTGGATTCATTCCCTAGTAAAAATGTAGGAAGGATAACCTATGAGGTTCATCATGAAAGAGGATGGCAAACATTGTAGTTAAAATTCAACCATGTGACTAGAGGTATAAAATCCAACTCCTAAATTGGATGCCATGTCAATTTGAATGAATTAGTGAGTTAATGGCATCCACAACACCATCAATCTATGAGAGCAAGAGCAACATTGTTAACAATTTTCAAATTCTTTCCATTGTCAGCTCATCTATGCTAGATCTTGATCAAGAAGTCTACAATTTTGTCGATTGCTTCATGGGTGTGGCTTCTCTATGTAGTGTAGCTCCAGTTAACTTTCTTGGTATGTACAACAGCTTAAGACATTAGCTAGTCATCAATTAGAACCTCACAAGATGGTGAACTATGATTGATTCAAGTCTAATAAACCTTGTATTCATCGGACAATGCGAAAATGACTAGATATCTAGGTTGAATGCAATGTTGAATACCAATGCACAAAGTAATCATCAATCCATTTTATCACAAAACTTTCATGATGATCATAATATGTTAGATGTGTGGTGCCATGACATGTCAGAGGTAGAGTACAAAAGCTTGAGAACCTAGTAGGAAGGAGATAACTTTGGCTAGACAATTACATTCTATCTTTAATTGCACCAATTTGTCATCTTTAGGGTTTGTCAAGGCCGTATGATGGATCAAGGTATAGCTACTTCAAGGGTGCCACGTTTGGACACCTATGTAGAAGATGACTTCAATTTAAAATTGGCAGTGGTAGTACAAAATGCAAACCCTCAAATATGGCTCCTTTGTCTTCTTTCGCTTGCCCAATTCAATGAATGAATGATTGTTTTGTCTGGTGAAGTGGAGAAAGTTGTCAAGGATAATGTTGTTCCCTTTGCAAAGGAATAACAGAAAAAGACTCCTTCGGCTAAAGCACTGGTAGAGAATAACGAAATAACATTAGTTCGGCATGAGTTGCCACAACTTAGGGCTTTCTATGAAAATGTAGTGTCATAGTCTTGGAGAGCCTTATGATGACCCTCAAGAAGGGTCACCTAAACTTTTCAAGCAAGTTAACAATTCTAGACTTTTCCATTGATGAAATCCACAAAGCACAATGCAAGGGGATCTTTCATGTTATTTAGTATCCTTTGTTGGATGCTTCGATGCACATTCCATACAAGATGCAAGTGAGTAGGCTAGTGTTGTGCAAGCTGAAGAAACATAAGGTTGAGGGGCGGATAGTAATTATGGTATCAACAAATAAGGAATGTGTTGCTTCACCTCAAATTTCTCATGTTTTGGATATCTTTGGATTTGATAGGAGATGTCCCAAGAGCCGTGTTTTCTTTTTGCACTACTTGCTGGTTTTTCGGTTGTTGGTTGTCTGTCGACCAGTCTTCAATAAGGGCATTCCATGTCATCCCCACACACCAGTACCATCATTTTCTCATATTTTCTATATAATATGAGAAACATGGAACTTAAAATCGACCATTTAAATTTTAAGTGTTAAAGCTTTGACCCCTTAGCAGAGGCAGGTCAATGGTTATTATTAATTTTAGAGATCATAACATATCAGGTTACAACCTTTCAAAATCATAAAGTCAAATAGTAAAATGGTATGGGTCTGAAATTCAAGAATGGGTATGTTTTAAGTATTATATAAATGTTTTAAAGTTTATTTATAAATATTTATGAAGTCTTGAAATGATTGATTAAGAAAAATTTGTTATTTGTTTTTATGAAATGAAAAACTTATTTTTTATTAATATGTATGCGAGAAGTTTTTATATTTGGTAATCAAAGGGACTCTCACATTGACAGAACAGCATGTAGGATCTGCATGGGACACCTCCTTCAAGCACTGCACTCAGCCAGATGAGCTAGGCCACAATTTATGATTTGCTTATATTTGAATAATGTGTCCATAGTTTGACACCATCCACTCTCTTAATGTTATAATCCATCTAAAAAAATGTCAATATCACTGCTGGGAACCTAGCAAAATAAAGCCAAAGAATAGATATTCAATAAAAAAATCCTCAGTAAAATGAGAAAGAAATTACATTGTTAATATAACCTCTCTCACATCTTCAGAGAATTTCCTGTGATGCAAACTTATTGTATTTGGTTCCAAAGCATGACCATGCTGTAAGTATTGACTTCAGTTTTAACTTATGTTCTGATCTTATAAAACATTTGACATAGCCACTGTCAACCATGTTAATAGTTATGCAAACTTCGACAAAAAAAAATTAAAAATTAAAAATTAAAAATAATGCTTTTAGAATGTACCTGTCATTACTGTACAACATCACCAAGTGCTGGGTTTGCAGATCAGAGATAATGAATAATCTACCAATGCTACAACATATAAGCCTTACACATTGCCTCCTAGATATCTAGATTACCTAATTGCAAAATCTATCACAATCCGAGAGCAAGAACACTGCTTGACAGTACCTTCTTTCATACAAAATCCAGTTGTATGGAACCCCGGCCCCAAATATATAGATAAGTCCCTCATATTACTCCGATGCACTTATCTTGGTTATTGATGGTTCAGTTGTCCCATTCCTGGCTATTGCAGGAGTAGCTTTTGCAGGTGTAGAACGCTCTGACTGAGTGAAGCGTATAAACACTTGCATGATAAGTGTTGTCAATATAATGCCTACTGCCAACCAAATAGATCCTTGCCGACTGCTTAGAAGATGCCTCACAAGTTTATATGCAGACACTGCTAGAAGAGAAGACCACACCAATACCACCTACAAGTTTTGGAATGTCAGTATTACCATAAATCAAAATCAGGGGAGAAACAAATGCATAAATACAATTGCAAGCTTGCTCAGACCAAGTAATGCTACAAAAAACAAGAGATCAATGTAAGGTTAGAAAAAAGTTGACGTGAGAAGGAATCATGCCAGGTTTATTGATAATTTAAAGCTGAAAATCACGTACAACAGGCTCCCTGGTCATTAAGCTTTCATTGTATTTCCAAAGAATTTTGACATGTGAAAGATGTTTTAAATCCTTTGATTATATTCTAATAATTAGGAATGCACTATGCATGGATTCTAGCTTCATCACATCAGGAAATTATATTGATGTTCTTCTGATATATAGCACAAAAGAAAAGTCGGATAGTTGAAGTATTTCAGACTGATGGAAAATCAGGTTAATTTTGTTTCATATAGTTTTAACCAAGAAAATCATATGGGAAGGCTTCCCAGAATAACTTTACCAACTAGTAGCATATGGGCATATACTGCAATTTAGTTCCTTTAATCTTTTTTCTTCGTAGGCCTGCATAAGAGGCTAAGAGTAGAACAAAGTTCAGATCATGAGCAGAAAAATAATAAAATAAGGATCAGCAATGTCTAGAATTGTTCTAATCCTGCCAACAATGAAGACTAAATGGTAATTCAGAGTGTCAATAGTAGTTGATTATCTACTCATAAATTTTCTCGGGACATGACAAAGTTGACAGGAATCCTGCAATATGAAACATGATTAAAAGGAAATTTTAATTTAGATTGTTTAATAATTTATTGTTATAAACCTTGCAATAAGAGGATTTGTTGTACATTGGCTAGAAGCTCCCGGCAAAACGGCAATGTTCATAAAAATCATACAATGAAGAAACACTATTTTGATGAAAATTTAAGCTCTGTTGGTGAAGTCACTTGGAATGTTTGATCAAAAAAGAACTGGCATTTTTTTGGTTTTCAAAGGCTGGGTTTTGGATGTAGTGTCATGTCCCCACCATCACAAGATAGATTACAGAATTTATCCCAGTCAAATCACAATCCTTAGACTTCAGTGATGGAATAAAACAGTGATTCTATTAAGGGGTAGATTACTAGACTCGGGCAACAATGATCAAACATAAAAAAAAATCTGAAATATGGATTAGTCATGGGTTATTCTTCTGCTTCCTACAATTTCTCTTAACACAAAAATATAATCATAATAATTACAATAAAAGATTAAATCATATTTAAGATCAACAGCAGTGAATAAAGGAATGTGTCCTTTAGGCATGACAAGGTATATAAGGAGGGAAGAATCAATAATCAAAGGGGGGGAGGAATCATCAATTCAGAAATTCATTGAGTAACAACTAATAGATAGGAATCGGATCATCAATCATCAGTTTGGAAATAAATAATTATTCTCAATGGCCAGCAAAGAAGAGTGATGACTCATCTCTTGTGAAAAGGTGTGACCTCCCACAATTGAAGATATAAAAGAGGAGATCAATTATTGAGGAGAAAGGATGAAAAAAAAATAAGATTTTAATTTTTAATCTATAATCAAAAGTGCAGATCTGATTTGAAAAATAAGTCAGCAATGAGGAGACAGGACCCTCTAAATGGATTTCTCTTTCTAAAAAGATATGTCTCCTCAACAAAATATCAAAAGGAATGGAATGATCAAGGAAGAAAACAAAAAGAAATCAGAGCAGATTAGAAATATATATATATATAATTCAAAAGCAGAATTCTAGTTTTGACTGGTATGCATGAGAATGTAAATATGTTTGATATGTATGCTTGGTAATATGCAATGTGGTTAGACATCTATATTCTTTAATACATCATTAACAAAGATATTATTAAAGTCCTGTCAATCTATTGTGTGTCTTTAATTAATAAATAAGTTTATCTATTCCTTATTCCCACAAGCAATCATACAGGAATGGGAGGAAATATGTTAGGGAGAGGCAGTAGACAGGTCCCCTTGAATTAAGTCAGCCACCCCAAGTGATGGAATTGTCTTAATTGGATATTCCTGCCATTTGTGGGCCAAGGGGCAAGTTGTCTTAGTTGGATGCTGCATGCTCTTGGGCTTAATTGGGCTGAACAGTCTTCCTCAATAACCCAGGTTCCCTCAATTTAAGTAGGCCACCCCAAGTGATGGAATTGTCTTAGATATTCCTGCCACTTGTGGGTCAAGGGACAAGTTGTCCTAGTTGGATGCTCCGTGCCCTTGGGCTTATTTGGGCTGAACAGTCTCCGGGCACCCTATGCGGTTTTTTCTCTCCCAACCCTACTATGCTTTATTGTGGGAAATGGAACTATGAATGGCTTCGTTCCTAAAGTGCAAAAGCTATTGCATGATTTATCTAAATAGGTTAAGATGATTATTGATATATATGAACTTATATTTGTTCTTGGATCCCTGACCCTAATAGAAATAAATGATCTTATGAATTACATTTCAAATATTGTCTAATAATATAATATGATTGTAGGATCTAAACCGGGGTTAATCTTGATCAAGATATTTTATTGGTAAAGATAAAATTCTAACTATTTTGTGTTTCTTATTCTAATTGAACTTGTGATTTAGACTGGGCAAGGTTTAGGATCATCCCAAAAGGGGGACATCACATGTAGCAAATCATGCTTACAAGGTCAACATTTTTAGTGTATTTTAATAAGCTGATTAAGTACTATATACATTTGTATATTTGTATCTTCAAATCAACTTTGGACTTGAAAATAGGAATAGATGACAAATCCATTCAACTCTCCGTCAATGGAGATCCTTTTGGTTTGACTAAGACTCATCTTAATTGTACTTAGTCAACCAAGTAGACTAATTGCATATCCACTTCAAGTGTACTATACTTTAATTAGATCTTAAAGAAATATTTATTTTTGGAAATCTAAGTCTGTTTACTTTCTTGTGCACTTTTCTATGTAAGGGGATTATCAGATCTCCTACAAACATGAGGGACAGAGTATGTTTTCCCCAGCTTTTTATATGAAATGTACCAAGCGCAATTTCAAATGTCAATGAGAGCTTGTTTCTAAGTATTTGAATTTTGTGTTATGGTGGCTGAAAGATCATGAACCCTTATATGGTATTAACGCATAATGGACTGGCTTCAAATAACTCTCATGGAACTATGGTATCCCGCTAACAGATTTACAGCAACAAAGAAAGCATGAGTAGCCACCACCTGTTTCATTACAGACAACATCCAGAAGCTCCAGATCTGAAGTCAGTTTTGTCAATGCCCCTGAAAATAATAGATCGATAGTTCCTTTTTTGTTTTGAATTCAAAAATAAAAAGGAATTTCCTGAATCCTAACAACACAATATGTTTTGTATTGTAGTTTAAAAATAAAGTGTAGTTTTAAAAAAATGGGAGTTTCTTTGAATAGGGACTTTTTTAAGTCAGAGGGGACTTTGTCACCTTGTCCCTCTTACAGAGCCTTGACCTTGCACTCAACTTCTTGGTGCAGAGCCTCACAATCTCTTGTCTGACAGTCACTGCTATTCTTCGAGCAGACAAAAATGCCACCTGAAAACACTTTCTTCAAGCAAACACCCCTCCCTTTCTTCAGGTAGATCCAGCCTTAATGACATTTGTGTCTGTCTCAACTGACGACCCTTCTCTATAGCATGCTCTTCTTGCATCCTCACAGATATCTGCACTCCACACCCACCCTCTAGCACATCCTTGATGTCAACTCTGAATTGAAACTATACAATCCTAACCCTCTTACAAACCATTTTGGAACTGTCCCACATGTCTCAACCATGACTTCGCCATGGAGCCCACCCTACCTCAGCCCAGACCAATATGTTGAACCCCTAGCAGCACTTGGCCACATCCTTTACTCCTTGGACAACCTTTCCCCAACCCCATCCCTGTGCAATGTATAGCCTAAGGCAACCTAACTCTTACAGGTACATCTGAACATGCACAAGAGAATCCACATTCCAAGGACTTATTTACAGAACTATTAAAGGAAATGAAACCCTCATCTACCAACTACATACTAATACAACCATGGCATATTACTTCTTAAATCAGGCAACATATTATGTCCTATTCGATAAGTTGAAAACTTACAATATAAGAAATAGATTTTTGAAATCAAATCCTTCCTAGAATTCCTAAGAAGCAGAAATGGGGTTCCTGCATGTTTCCCCACGTAGGTGTCGTATCAAAGAAATGCCTCTTTTCACAGCTTCCTCTGAATTGCCCGACTTAGAGTAAACCTCCATACATGCATATATCCAAGCTCCTCATCAAACATTGAATATCTATAAAAGACTTCAAAAGCCATTAGACTTGTTAGAGTAGAAAGTTAGGGGGAAAGAGTAGCATTATAACCAGAAAAACTTACAGAGATGTGATAACATCAATTATTAATATATCCCATTTCACTAAACCTCATCAAATGATCCATAAAAATGTTGCAATAGTCTCCTAATTATCGTCAATTACAGAGATAAAACCAACTCAAACATTCACTTCCCAAATACTCAAATTGCTTTATTCACTTTATTTAGTTCATTCCCTTATGAGATACACCTGGAGAAACTCATAAGTGGGAAAGAAAACAAATCCAGCCGAGTGAGTAAAAACTCCATATGCCACTATTTTGGAGTCTTTTACAAGAGTATTAATTGTTTCAAAGACATATTATAACCCATACAACATGTAGAGCGAGCTCCTATACCTGTAGATGGCTACTACTCCATGTAAAACCTATTGTCAAAAATTGAATTTTTTTAAGTTAGAAGTGAGAGCCAACCCTTCCACCAGATGTCAGGTCCTATTATGAGTACTTGGAGTCCCCTTTCTGGCAGTAAAATAGGTTTCAAATGCTTGGAATGCGAAGAGACAACATGCCCTTCAACTTGTTGTGTTGCCACTTGTCAACAGTTCGGCAATTATGGAACCGCCATCAGATAAAAACATGTGTGTTCGTCACTGACTTAAAACTTCAACTTTTTGGCCCCCACTCCTCTGTTCTTTACCTTCTCTAAGATGTTCTGGACCATCAAAAAGTTGTCTTCTGCACTGAAGACCAAGTCATTGACATTCAAAACATGACACCGGATTCTTCAGAAATGGTTTGGAATCTGATTCCAGTTATTTGCTGGTCCTGGTTCCTCCCAGGCAGCCGGGTTCCCTGTGGGTCCTGCAGGGTGGAATCTGGGCAGAATCTGGGGGAACCCACAGGCACCCAAGGTTGTGGGCGCCCAAAAATGGGCCCCACATGCCATTGTTAATCTTTTTTAAAATCTAAAAATCTTCCAAAACCCTAATTTCGACCGTAAAGCATGCAATTGATGATCATGATGAAGATGAAATTCAATATTAAATAAGAAATATGGTTTGTAATTTGAATTTTCATTGTGTAATGACATTTTGAGACTTTTGCAAATTATAGATATGATATATGAGGTATTTTATTTATGATTTTATTGGCAATTATGGATTTATGAGTATCACACTTCTAACTTATTATTATTATATGTTTGAAGTTTTGAACCAATGATGAATGAACATTGAACATGTTACATGCATGAATCTATGATGTATATATAATTTTATAATATATATATATAGAATATCTGCAGAACCAGAACCCGCCCAAAAGCCAAACCCGAACCAGGATCAGTAACTTAGCTTTCAAATCACCATTGCAAGGATTATTTAGTTATTTAAGTCTTACAGATACTCTTCAACTGATAGTGGCAAGATTTTGACACGCTGGTCATGTTTATAGATCTATTTTTAACAATTAAACCTTTAGTTTTTTTTATCAATTTAAAATGGTCTGTTTGTTCAAACCAAGAGTCTATATAATATGTACATATTAAACCAACTTATTTGTAATAGATTTTATGTAATGATATACGTCCAATAGGCAAATCTGTTGCCTTGATTTTTCTCTCATTTTTTAGTAGGCACCCATCCCATGGCATGTCATATCAACATTCCTAATCCCACAAATAAAAAAGCTTATAATATTTAGAAATACATTCTTTCCGTGACCTAAAACCTCACTCAGTCTAACTTTAAGAAGAATCGGGATTTTATTTCAAAACCAGATAAGTCTAAAACTTGTAAGGTGTGTCTATACAGAAACACACTATCATATGAGAATACCTTGCTGAAATGAATTTTGATATTTACCTTGCAGATTTTCTGAACCTTAATATCAACTTTATACTCATTTCCCTTACACTCATGTAGTTACAGCATTTATTCAGTTTACTTGGAAAATTTGATGAGGTAACAGACTTGCACATTGTAGTGGCCAAAACTTATAAAAGAAAATATGTATCACATAAACAGAATTTCTGGTAAATCTAAATTGTATATTACCAACAGTGGCTTCACAGAACGACCAATTGGATGATAGAGCTGCTCTCCAAATGTATTTTCACTCCTATGCCTATCTAATAAATTGTCCTGCTCATCATCAACAACAAAAATGTATTAGCATGTACCACTATTTCCGAAGCTACCTCTGAAGTTCCCCATAGCATGTCCACATATTATTGCATTAATGTTTTGGCTAAAAATATTCAAATTGTTTGTAGCTATCCATGCAATGTAAACAAAATCCTTTTTTGTGTAAGTTTTCAAAGCGCACCTTTGCAACAAACACATCTTTGCACCACTGTGCAACTCCATCATCTGTGTTGGGCAACTCACTCATGAGATGTCGCTTGATATGGACATGCAACTGCACAACAGTAAATCAAGTTCAATAGGCAGGAACAGCTTATAAGGTATGATACCTAGACTCAGAATTTAGGATCTATCTTATTTAAATACATAATGAAGATATAAAACAATAGGGGTTCATATAATCAAAAAACTGTTTATATAGAGAACTCCAGAGAGAAGCACTAGTTAGAAACATTCGAAAATGTTAAAGGGCATTTAACAACTTGTAGAATATTCAAAGCAGAAATAACCCCACCACAGATGGTTGGCGCTTGAAAAGTCGTAGCATTGTAGGAGAAGCCTCATCAATGGGAACAGCAACGGTAACATCATATATGGCAGGAACAAATGATCGCAAGTTGCTAACAGCTGAAACAAACCCCTGGAACCGAACAAAACATCATTTCAGAATTGGAATGGTAATGATGCTAGTTCAGGAAACAATTCTTACCATACCAAATTCTGCTAATTGTATAAAGACAATTTCTACAGAAAAGGTTAGTACTAAAAAAATTGAATCCAATATGTTTGTATATAAAAATGATATCCATATTTCCAGATGTTTGCATTTGTTGCTAATTGAAAAGAAAGTGGATATTTAACACAAGAATTTAGTTCTTCAATGTATTCTTGTTAGAAGCAATTCATGCTCAGATACACAAAGCATAACTTTCCATGGAAGCAATAACATATGTTGCCCCGCAGAGATTTCAAAAACCAGATAGAAATAAATTTTAAACACATACTAGAAGATCACAGTGATCATGTTTAGAGAATAAAACTTGACATGTAGAAACAGACAAATCACATTCACAGGTCAAGTGAAACAATGTAATATTGTGATTTCTGATGCCTAAATTAGAATTTTGTATGAAAATGCAAATAACCGGAAAATATATATGGCTGAGACAAAAGCACGCTGCAGATAAGCTTTGGAAATTGTAATGTCCCCTTCCTCAAATAGGATTTAATAATAAATAATAATTAAATAATAAATTTTGATTAAATCAATAATAATATCAATAAGAAATAATAAAATTTAATTATAATAGTGATTAGAATAAAATAAATATTAAATACTATTATAATAAAAATATGAAATTGAATTATAATAAATAATAATAAATAAATTGATAAAAATAAATAATAATAAATTTTGATATAATTTATTATTATATTAACTATATCATTAAAATAATAATAAGAGTTTAATATATTAATTGATATAATTATATATTATTATATATTAATAATCATTAAATAAAATATATAATTATAATTACATTGATAAAATTAAATAAATAATAATAAAATTAATAAATATAAAACTATAATTATAATGTATATGTAATTATAACTATATTGATTTAATTGAACTTATTAAAAAAATTAATATATAATATTATCCCTCACAAGATTAACAATCATATCGGCTATCTTGAAAGACGGAAACTATGAGTCTCCCAAACCGTAAGGCTATCGATCATGGAGGAACGGTGATTCTGAATGGGTTAGGACAAGTATCGACTTCCACCGTCCAAATAATAATAAAACGATATAATTACAAATAATAATAACAACAATTACGACCATAATAAGCGACAAGTATGTTGACCGTTAAGAATATAATGGCAGCGATTTAAATACCCAAAACCACGAGAGATAAATGGTAGTCATCGCATCATCAGCGATTAAGATTATCGTGAGGGTAATGATTACTAAATCGGCAGATGTTAGATGCAATTAAGAAACTATAAATCCTTTCGTAGTCAAGGGGTGTGACCTCTCAAACTAGCAAGGTATAAGGAGAAGATCAAAACCGTTCATTAAAAGGGGGGGAAAGATTGGATAGCGGATACACACGGATTTGATTTGCAAACTCGGTAAAGGCATACGATAACTTTTGACTCTTTAAGATATTAAGAAGAGTATTCAGTCTAGAAAATCTGAATAGAACCAACATGATAACTTTGTCATTACCAAGTTGGGTAAGGCATATAACCTGCAGACTTGGGTATCACATCAAAAGAAGACCATTAGCATATACACGGAACAGATAGCAGTGTTGATGATTGACATAAGTCTTCAGAATTGCATAATACAAGACTCATAAATACTACACTATATTTAAGGCCAACGTGTACATCAGTAATCCAATATATATATATGGATTTCAGAACTTGACCTTCAGACAAGATTTATATACATTGGGGAGTACATAAAGGTATTGAATTTAGATTCAGACAGAAAGGACAATCACATCTTATATTGCATTCATCATGTAAATCAGTGATCCATTGCAAATACATAAACATATCAGTCCACAAGTAAGATTTACAAAGTCAGTTGAGCCAAGGAGTCATCATCATTTTACAAATTTGGTCAATTATCTAAATCTTGTTTGGTGTTAAGGAACTTAAGTTCATATTGCAAAGATTTATTAGAAAGAAGTCTCGTCACAATGGAAGTTAGAAGTAAATAGTCGCATAAACTTAGTGGGGACATTACAAAATAGAATGCATGCTAGCCATATTACATCTAACTAATCGCAAGGGCAAAAGCTAAAATGACCTGTACAACCATGCTAGTCCCAATTGCAAACAGCAAGATCACAATGAGTAGGTATAATCAGATTGTTTACAACTAAAATTGAAACTTGAAATTTTTCTGAAACACACTTGCCTTAGTACGAGGGATTAGCACATTCCTTGGAACAGGCAGCCCTTTAGATGCTGCATACTCCTGAGCTGCAAGCAACTTAGCATTTGTAAAGCGGGTGCCCTCTACAAAAAGAGCCAGCCAGAAAGGCTGAGTAAAATCTTTCAACCGCTGTAAACCTGACTGAAAATGCAAATTACATTTGATTAGCTATAGTCAAGAGAGTGAATGAAGAATCAGCTACCCTGTTCAATATTCTACACAAAGCCAGTGAATACCTCCAATCTGGCCTCATCCCTCGCCCAGCTTCTCTCAAGGAATACATACTCTGAAAACCACATAGACCAGCCCATCACCTACATAAAATTAAGCATAAAACAAGAATCAATAAAGTAGAACAGAAAATGAAATACAATGAGGGATTACAATGCAAGTATCTTAGCCTGTCACTGGATTGCATTTTTTTACATATGCATGTATACCCATTCTGAAAAGGAATTCTTGTAACTAAAGGTTTCAAATGCAGCAAATCCAAAATTGCACAATGTAGCAAACCTAAGATAATTTGCTCTCTGATGGTAACTCGTCCATTGGTTGGCAAATCCCTGCTTTTAAAAAGGAAATTTAGTAATTACCTTGTATCTTGAACTCTGACCGCATGGCTACTCAATTAAAGGACTAGAATGATAGCTGACAATAGTTTCTACTACTAGCAGATCCTTCATAACTTCATTAAAGGAAGGACCTATATGTCAGAAAGAATGCTATGAAACTCACAAACCATAAGGAACCATTTAAATATTTGATGGGACCTCAAAGAATAATGTAAAGTTTACTTGCACTGGAGAATAGTTTACGAACCCAAGCAGTTAACATAAATTGTTTATATTTGTAATGCTTAAAATTGCATACCCATACTCTTTTATGCACTGACTAGTGTGCAAAGATGGCATATTTTGCAAGGAAATTAGCAAATAATTTTATCCTAGCTTGTTCCCATCATCTTATTCATCCCAAAGATCCAGATTCAATCTTCTCATTCGGCCATTCATCTCCCAGTTCAGATCTACAAATGTATTTAAAGGCTAACCTCAAACCTTTGCAGCTGAATCCATCAAATATCTTCACATTTCACCATCAAAATAACTGAACTAAAACTAACATGGAAGAATAGAAACCATGCATGCATCAAAAGAACACAAGGACACCATAACTTTAATGCTTCACTTGCATTAACTTCAGATGTTGATTACAACAATTTTTGTTCATCAATTCCTACTGTTACAACAGCTACTCTTGCTAACTTTATCACTAACTACTAACTTTTACAAAGGAGAAAAGCACTGCCCTTTATAGAGAAGGCTTACAAGATCAATGGTGGAAATTAACTCAACACCAATGGCTTAGATTTGTCTTCTAGAAACATGAGGATATTTAAATTAATATCTTTTACCTACCCCCACTAGAAGACGAAGTAGTTGTACCTAACCCTACTCTTGCTAACTTTATCACTAACTACTAACTTTTACAAAGGAGAAAAGCTCTGCCTTTTATAGAGAAGGCTTACAACATCAATGGTGGAAATTAACTCAACACCAATAGCTTAGATTTGTCTTCTAGAAACATCAGGATATTTAAATTAATATCTTTTACCTACTCCCACTACAAGACAAAATAGTTGTACCTAACCCCATTATAGGATTAAAAAATAGACACACTTCCTAGGGTGTCAGAGGAGAATAAGACGAGTAGGTATAGGAACTTTTGGAAATTTCCTATTACTTTTACAATAAAGCACATTTTGAATAATTCTCCTCGAAATATTTCAATCTTCTACTTATATTCTCTAAGTGCTCCTTTTGTATTCCAAGAATTCCGAAATTGTTCCTTGACCTTGTTCTATGGATACATTTACCTGTGTAGGAATGTTGAAATGCCCTTGTAGTCGTACTCCATTTGAATGATCTTGTAACTTCCATCAATCTTGAGAGTTTTTGATGGACCAACTCTCTTCGATCCTTTCAGAGGCATCCATCCATATTTTCACGTTTCACAAATATATCACCAGACATGTACATGAGAACACCAAAAAATGTTAAGGCAAAATCAAGAATATGAAAATTCAATTTCATTATAATCATTCATTTAGGATTGTCACAATCAAAGAATATCGACAAAGCAATGGATAAGCATCAATGGATCGGGAATTTGGCATAGCATAGGCGGATTAACATCATTTCAGGCTTTAGATAAACTTTAACTCACAATAATGGAATGTCTAGTTGGACCAAGATATGAGTGGATTGGGATTTTCATAAAGTCTTGGATTAGCACTATCCATTCATCACGCTTTGGATCAAGATTTCCACCTTGAAGTGAAATGGCAGCACTTGCACATGTCCTTGGATTAGCATTTTCACTCATACGATGAATGGATTTTATTTCTTGGAATGGAATGGTGGGCATGTATTCATATTTTGGATTTGAATTTCCATCTTAGTGGATTCGGAATTCATAGTTTTGGAATGAAGTGGAGGACTCTCCACATCTTGGATTGGACTTTTCATTCTTGGAAAGGAGTGGTGAGAATCTTCTAATGTTCTGGATTTGGATTGTTGTCATAGAGAAGATCAGACCTCACAACTTTGAAAGGGATGGCAGAATTGGATGGGAGTTGTGGATTTGGATGAGGAATGGAGAATTGGATCTTGGAGCAAGTTGAAGATTTAGGAATTGGAAGGAAAGGTGGGCATGGAAGGGGTCTTTGGATTTGCATGCTTGAATTTTCCATTTTGCACTATAATCCCTGCCATAGGAGGATATAGCTGATTCTGCATTATGCCGGGTACGAGGAGGGTTCTTGGATTTGGTGGGTATGAAGAGGTTTCTTGGATTTCGGGATTTGGAGGTGTTCTTGGAATTTTGGGATTTGGAGGTGATCTTGGAATTCATGTTTGGAATCTTGGATTGAGATCTTAGCCTTGGGAAAATCAGATTTGGAGGACAATTGGACTAGAATGGGATGTCTTTCATGTTTTGGATTTGGACTTTGAATTAGAATTCTTGGATAAGGATTTTTGGATTTGGATTTTGGAGTTGAATGATGATGGAAATGGGAAGGAGTGGAGAATTGAGATGAAAATGGAGTGGATTGGAAGAATGGCGGGTTGAGAGATAGGGCAGGGATTTCACACCTTAGATTTTCCATGTTATGCCACTATCCCCACCATGATCATATAGGCACCTTAGGATTTGCATTCTTTTGCGGTGGCTTTTATACTATGTTAGGGATTTTGGTGTGTCAGGATTTTCCAAAGTCGAGGATGTTAACCCCCTTTTGGATTTATCCAAAACATAGCCTAATCCCCGCCATTGCTAGAAGTCTGGCATTCCTTCCTTGTGAAATTCTCTTTTGCTGCAAATTGTCTTAAGGCAGAATTTTGTGCATCCAAGGATTGAGAAATCCCCACCTAAGGCAAAATTCATAAGTTGGAGATTGAACCTTTGGAATTCAACTCTTAGCAATTTCTTCTGATTTCAAAGCAAAGTGAAGGTATTCGAGAAGGGAATTTCATGCTAATTGGAGACAATTTCTTGGCACAAATCAAAGGTTTCATCAGAATTTTCATGTTTGCCGGAAGTTGAAGACAAATTTCCCTTCAAAATTCCAAATTCTTTCAATTTTCAGGCAAGATTTCCTAATTTTCTTGAAAATTTTCAAGTACAATTCTCAAAATTTTAAGCAAGACTAATCTGATTGGCAGGTTCAGAACGATTTTATGCAGACTCGAAAGAAATTTTCAATCCAAATTCAAGATTTCAATCTACAAATTCTCACAGCTGGGGCAGATTCAGCGTCATTAATTAGCTTAGAACAGAATTTTTTAACAAGTGTTGAGCAAGTTCATCTTTGCTTTTTCATGTTTAGAGTCCTAATTCTTGACTGAAAACTCAAATTTATGAAGGATTGGAGGAGGTAGATATCAATACAATGAGGAAAATATAGTGAAGAAATTTCTCAAACCAAGATAAAGTCTGCCCTCTCATGATGAAAAATTGGGCAAGTGTTGACAACCTAGGTGAAGGATGCAAACCAAGAGATCAAATTTACTCTGGAGCCAGAGAAAATTTGGAAAATTGTGGAGTCCAAAGCCCTTTGAGGTTGAAATCACCAAATATCCAAAGAAAATTCCAAGTGGTAAGGAGGAAAAGGCCAAGTTTCAAAGGGAAAATGTTAAGTTTATGCATGGAAAAGAGAGTGAAATCACTAAGGAAGCAATGGTGAAAATTGCCTAAGTATGGGAAATTTCCTAAAAATCGGACCTGAAAGTGCATTTCCAAGGATGGGACTTATCTTTTCCAAAATTCATAAGGTCATTTCCAAGTTGAAGGAAAGATTGGTGGTCATTTTAAGGAGTTATTGACAATTTTCTCAATATTGTTTTACAGGTGTAGTGCAAGCTCATGATGAGGAATGAACAATCAAGGGTAGACAAAGATGAAGGAGATGCTACAACAACCCTGGATTTCCAAAGATCAAGATCAAAGGAAGGAATTCGAATGGTATAAGGAAAGATGACATTCACAGATGACGAAAACAAACACAACCTAGGAACTCATCACCTACGAAGATTTCAAGACAGGAAGAAGGATGAATGGACAAGGGAAGATTTCAAAGACATCTTCCAGATTTCAAAGTTCACACCAAGAAGTCCAAGAACTTGGATTGAAGATGAAGATGAGAATTCAAAAGGGAGAAAATTTCAAGTTCAAGGAGGTTTAAAGATGATGCAATTTGAGAATATTTTTCCAAAATTCCAAAATTAAAGAGGAATTGTTCAAAGCCAACTTCATTCAAAGAGATAAGCATGCCGAGGTGGTAACCACCCGTCTCCACCAATCAGATAATTTCAAGACAAGGCATCCAAGCTCAATGAACCCGACCTTTCCTTCCATCAGGATAAGCTCCAATGAATTGTAATGATTTGATTGGCAAAAGAAGTAGCTAACCCTAATTAGGGTTTCCTTACGTAATCTTAGTCGTTGATATTAGTTTGATTTGGGCCCTTCGCTTGTTTTGAACTCCTATGTAAGACTCTCTTTTGTCATTTTAAGGAGAGATTCAAAGAGCTTGTTGCATAAACACTTCTTAAGTAAATTCATTGTTCAATTGTTGGTTAACTTGATATCTTTTGCAAGTCAGCATGGTTTCTTGTCTCTCACTGAGAGTAGATTTTATTTTCAAGTTGTTAAATTGACCAAAGGATTTGAAGAGAATGTTTATTGTGGAATCAATATGTTCATACCTTTGATAGTTGGATGATTTTCAACTATTACACAAGGTTAGTTTGAACTTTTGATTGAAAACTTAACTTCCATTACGATGTTCATTGTTCAAATGTTGGTGAACATGTGTAATGTGGAAATCCTTTAAATCTCTTAGAAAATAGCACCTTCCTTGTGTAGTTGTTGAATTTGGCGAAGAAAGGATTGGTTTAGATTCCACGTTTGCAAATTTGACTCCAGACGTTCAAGTTCATAGGTCTAGTTTAGAGTTAGAATAATCTTCCACAACCATTAATCTCTTTTCCTTTTTTTTTAAATCTCAATACAAGTAGAATCCAGAAGTTCAAAAGCAAAATCATTCAAAGGCATTGAAATTATACCACGTAAGTACCCTTGGAGGTTTTCGGCAAATCATCCTACCACAAGAGTCTATCCCCGAGCAGCAAAAACCACACGAATTTGGAACCTTGGAGTCTACTTTGTGATCACATAGTTTAGCACATTGGAGACTTTGTTCAAGAGAGCATAGAGTACCCCTGGTATTTTATTCTGAGTTGTTTGTGTCATAAAACACAAACCAACAGGCAAGTTTAATAAATTCAAATAGCCGAATCCAAAGCCATTAACTAGATTAGGAGCCGTGTGTTTAATATTTAGTTCTAGTGAATAACATAGACCAAAAAAAATGGTGAAATTCAGATTGATATGAAGATTTTGATTGCTTGTCAACTCTGGTGATTACAAACAATGCAGAGATTTTTAACTGATTTGTCTTTTATCCAATCCCAGTGTAAACATCGAATAAGGCATGATAGCTAACAGCTCTAAACACCACCTATTTAAATCTTTTATTTGTGATTATGCTCGTAGTCTGATGGTAGAAAGCTTTTACAAACCATAATTTACTTATCTCTAAGAAATTAAACTAAGAATAGTTAAAATTTGAGTTTTAAGAGAGATGCATTGGACAGCACATTTATAATGGCAGACGAAGAAAATCTCACTTTTAATTTTCTGATTTTCCACAAATTTTAACTCGCTATCTAAAAACACCTACTTTCCAAACCCACAAAATGGATCCTCCCAAACAACTAAAGCATAAGTTGCAATCATTTTGGTGTACTGTCCCAGCCTGTAGATATGTGCTAAACAGATCTTTTATGGCTAATCAGCTTTGAAAATATTTTAGATCACCCTATTCTGATTTTGCAAACCATTATGTTCCTGTGCATCTATCCCAAGGTTCCAATCTCAGCATTGCATCTTAAGCACTGAGACTTGAAATATATGCAGAATCTCTAATTTGGATATAACTCTATCAATTATGCTTCTCGTATGTAATGATGCACCCCGGAAACAGTATTTTGTCTAGGTCTGATTTTTGCAGGTAATTTTGATTTTTTTGAGTTTGTGTTTTGTTTTTTTAAGCATTGATTTGCAATGCCAGGATATACTAAATAATTAAAAGATACTAAATTCTGAAAATAAACACCAAACTACTGTAATACCAAACTCAAATCAACGCTGGGTAGGAAAGAAAAAACTTTCTATTCATTTTTTTATGAGCAGTACATAACCGTACCAGGTAAGTCAACTGCTGATATCATGGAGTGTTTAACAGATGATTTGTACTGTCCTGTAGAAAACGACTGGTGCTGATAACACTGGATCTGATTCCTTATTCTGAAAAGAGAACCTCCAACTGTTTTTGATCGATAATCTGTCTTGTATGGCTGGAAATATACAGCTACAGCTGATGTATGGCTGGTGACACTACATATTACCCTCAGGAATCATTGTATAATATTTGCTGTCTGCTAATCACTTAGAATTCTGTCCAGATCAGTGCTAAATATGCCCAGATCTTCAATTCCAGCAGCCCACGTCCAAGCTGGGTTGAATTCTTGCCAAACTAAGTGGTACGGCTAGCTCCCAAAACTCCAAATTGATGAAAAATTACAATTTGCAGCCCTGATCTGCAGTCTGATGGACTTATTTCTCCAATCCAACTCTGACGCTAATGAAATTCCATACAGATTTGATCCCTTCCAAATGTAATATATCTGATCTATGCAACTGGAAAACCCTTGGATATTGTTTCACACCTGTAGGTCCTCAAACTTTTGAGTGGTTTCGTTCTCAGAGGCTGAAAAAGGCTGAAAACCCTTCACAGAGCTCCCCTCAATAATGTTGGTCTTAAGAAAAGTGTTCCATAACTCACGGCAAGTCATGCAAGTTCAGGCGGGTTGTGGGCCATGCAGTCACTGGCGAGTTTTCATGATCCATCACCATGACTCGGCGAGTCATGGGCCATGACCCGCATGACTCAGTCATGCCATGACTCGCCGGGTCCGATGGTCATGACCCACGCATATTGCAGAAAGAGGTTTCTTTATCTTAAAGCTACAATAGTTTATAGTATTATACTTACTCTGATATGCCAGAGGAAGAAGCTGCAATGCTCGCCTGTGAGCCCCCAACTTCAACAGTATATGATTAACACAGTAAATTTGCATCAATCACTAAGCTATGGCTAGTGCAAGATGCAAGGCATAGCCTAGAAAACAGTGCATTACAAGTTCAATCAACTATAATACAATAGAGATTGTCTTAGTGTTATTTTGTATACTAATTTCAATAATATTTTCACATGATTTTCTACTCCTGAGCAGGGATCTTGTATTTGTTGAAGACAGATGTACAGGCAAGGAAAATATATATATATGGCATGTAATAGTTAGTAACTATTACATGCCATATATATGTTTTCCTTGCCTGTACTTATGTGATGGATGTATGTTTATGTATGTGATCAAATTAGCTTCTATTTGATAATGTTATAGTGTCTTTAAGCTTTATTCAATAATGGGTGCATGAAACAAGTTTTATATCGTTAAAAATCTCTAAATTTCAAGGGTTTTTTCATTTTGCGGAGTCGTAGCCGAGTCACGAGTCGAGTTGACCTTGCCAAGTCATAGCCAAGTCCTGAGTCATGGAACTATGTAAAAAAAAGACTTCTGCATATGAAAAAAGGCTCTCCAACTTCTTTTATTCATTTTCATTTTTTCCCTCCAAAGGCAATTTTGAATTAGGGTTTTTTATTCACCCTCTTAAACATAAAATAATGTTTTATTTTATTTAATCCCCCTCCTAGGGATTAGAATTTCATGAGGGGATCATATCCATGGCTCAAAGTCCCCTTTTTTAAGTTATAATATAAGTTATGTGCCTAGGGAATTGTGTCAAGCCAACAACTTATTATAATTTTATTATTGTATTCTAAAGTGATTATAATCACTTTTTATTATTATTTAATTAAACCAAACATAGGAAACAATTAAATTATTCCATAAATTATTTGTAGCTCACTCATTTGGACTCTGATTCGAATTCTATCTAATGCCCCCTGTCCATTGATGTTGTACGACCATTGCAAGCTAACTGTTCCATCCTAAAATTTAGGAATGCTCCTAAAAAATAGGAACTTGCCAGAAGTGTCCAGGATGATCCCGGAGGTCCTCTGGTGTGTCCCTGCTAACTCTTGATTCATCCCTAAAAAATAGGGATTCCTCCTAAAATCTAGGAGATTGTCCAAGACTGGTCAAACTGGCTCTCCAAGCACTAATATGTTGTCACAAGCCCCTGAAAGGATCCCCTACATAGTCTATTGGCCTACGGGAACCAACTCATAGGTCAACCTCACCTGTCAACTAACTTGTCTAAGGAGGGGGCATTACATCATACCCTAGCTTACCATTTATAAAGCCCAAACTAATCCAATGGCATGTTTTCCTAGGCATCCATCCATCAAGAGTTACTCATATAGCTGCAATATGAAATGTACAAAATTCCTTACGAATAATACCTTTCTAAAATTTGTCATTTGTTTTTGTTTTGTCTGGTCTCGGTGAATTTACAATGGCTTATACCATTATATTTTATTAGATACAAAAAAGTCAATATCCTGATACTCGCTATTAGTATGAATTGTCGGATGCATCAATAATGTCCCAACAATATGACCATGCAGCAGAAGCTAAGTTACCAATTCGGGTGCAGATGTGGATGCAAGTACGAGAACCCAGTACGCAGTTAAGCAGATGTGTGAAAATATTTTTAGGGGTTTTGGGTGCGTATATACATATATATATATATATATATACATAGATACAAAATTAAATCATTTGATAGTATGATACTTCATCATTGATCAAGATAAATATTAAATGCCAAATCTATGTTAGCGGCATAAGAATGATTTGCTAAAAAGGAAGGAATCAAATTAAGGAGATATATATCGATTTATAAGTATACCGATTTCTTTTATGAACAGTTATAAGAAGTAATGGTTCCAGCGATCAAACAATTGGAGACATACATCAATGTTAAATTCACCAAGCAATGATAGTGGAGGATTTCATTAATATATCGCTCAGCAAATTAATACAGAGATAATATAAAAGTACCGCTGGAATATAACATGGACAGGGATGATTCCAATATTCGGTGACTGGACAAAATACGACTATTAATATGATGCAATTATCTTTGAAGATAAATAGCACTGCCTATAGTCAAAATTCAAAAAAGGCAATTTGCGTATCAGCAATAATATAGAAGTCAAAGATTAAAAAAAGGTCAGCAACTATATTATATGCGATGGTCGATAGAAGACATCAATATTACGAAGACCAAGTTTGTGTGATTTGGGCTGGAAAATCTAAGGGTATCTCACAGGGAGCTGTAACGCTCCCTGTGAGCTTCCCCACACATCTGACTCCGCCTCCACTTCCGCATCCAGGCACTAGACAAGATAATTCGGTAACTTAGAGAAGAAGCAATTGAAACAATATCCCAATCGCCTTTGGAAATTAGAACTCGATTGATTGTGTTTTCAATTCCTTACATTTTGAAACTCCACTTATTGCAGTTCCAATTTGCCCGGACTTCTAAAAGCTAATTGCCAATCCTATTGTTTTGCTTCTAGTGTATCAGACCATTCTCAAGCTTGAATTCCAAAATAATTCCCACATGATTAAGCCAACATTTTGTAAATGAACAAAATATAAATGTCACTTGCAAACTTACACCTTTGGTCAAAGTTCCAGACACAAATAAAAAATGAGGTTACTGACAAGCATGTCATTCAACATTTTACCATAAAACAAGAAATGTCTTATCAAATATAAAAGGAAGAAACTCACAGGAAGAAACTTTGACGATTTCTTCATAACAGCAAGAGCACCACCAAGGCAACCAGAGCGCTGCAAGACAAAATAAACAGAGGATGAATCATGAAGAATCACAAATACAGATCATATACCATAAAAAGCACCATTAAATTTATTGCCAAGTCAAACTTGACAAAATCACAATTAACAGATCTTGCTACAAGAGAAAATGTAAAAAATCATAGCTCTTTGCTGCAGTCAGCACTCCATCCTATCTGTAAGCCATGTATTTGACCCTTCATGTGAAGCAATCAATTTAAAAGTTTCTTACCTGAGCCAGAATCCATCCCACAAGCCAATCAATATCACTACGATGATTAGAGATTACAAGAGCATGTTCTTTTCCTGCATAGTTGAACAAGATAATCATTTTTTTTAAAAAATTGAGGTCATCTTAAACTCCATTCTAATAATCTACAATACCAACACAGAATAATTACACGTGCTACTAACCCATGCACTGCAGTGTACTAGGCTCTGCATATATACGTATCTGCAATGTACAATCCAATGTTCATATTCACAAAAGGACTAGAACTTATGTGCCCGTCTACAAATGAGCATATCTAATCACATCATGCTTGATCCTTAAATCAAATGCAAAAAATAACCTTACTGGATATTTGAGTTAAAAATGCCCATATTAAGCCCCAAATGATACAAAAGATCAATGTTTAAAATAGCAAAGAATATTTAACTCCAGTCATTTTCACATTCTAGAAACCTGAAGCAAAGAAAAAGCAACACCTTAACACCTGCCCACCAGTCAACGAGCCACACAAGTTCTGACCAAAGTAACTCTGCCACAACTCTATTGGCCATCCGATATAGACGCTTTGAAAATGGCCACAGAATTATATAGCATAGAGCCTGCAAAAGAAACAGACAAGTTAGATAGACTCCAAAGGGAACAGGAGATTTTATGCCTCACCTCAAATACAGCAATGTAAGTTCAAAGAACCATTGAGGAAAGAAAAACATATAAAACTGGGTAAATTGGAGTTTCAAATTATTTTCAGCAAGGAATGTTGACCTAGCAAGGATATTCAGACATTTCTCCCAGAGATCACTTTAAAAAAAAATTAGTGGACCTTCTAAGTTTCAATATAAACTAATGCTTTTGGAAATTCCTTACCTTGTAACCAAATCCACCTGTGCTCACCTGCCAAGCCTCATTTGTAAATAAAAGAATTTTTTTTTGTAAATCACCTTTCACTTCTAAATATGGTGACTAAAAACTGCTAAGTTTTCTGAAACTCATAGCATCTTTATCACTGGCCCCATAACTTCAGTGTACTGATATGCCAAAATTAAGCATTATTAATGTGAAAGTAGGCAACGTGTATTTGGCCAGAAAATTTACTGTTAGTAAAGTTTTGTGATTATATTGATCATTGTCTCCATGTTTCTGTTGCATTTCCAATTTCCTTTGTCCTTTCATCACTTTACTCATGTAAGGCAGGTTTTATAGTAAAATTATTTTTCAGGATGCCGCTCCTGTGTTTTGTTTATGGTTTCATATTTTTTTGACTGTTATTTTTTCCCATAAATTACAGTCTTCATCTTACTTTTTGATTTGTGACTGTGTCGCATAGAAGATATAGTATAGTAGCTCTGTGTGGCTTTTATCAATGTTAGAAACAAAATCTAAAATAAAAAGTATAAAAGCAGACTATGTATCCATTGCTCCCAATAAAATGTGCTGGCGTGATAGGTTAGAAGGGAATACTGCCAACGGAAATCCTACAAGATATGACAGTATTACATGAGAAACTTAAACTTTCGAATTACATAAGAGGATTAGATATTGAGGATAGCTTAAAGCAAAGAACCCTGGCTCAGGTGCTCGGAGTAGTCTGAAACAAGATCTACTGTCAGTCACAGATCATACGCACTCAAATCAGCAAATGATCGAAGATCAAAATAGCAAAATGGATAGAATAATCCTAAAAAGAGAATTCATAAGAAAAAAATGCAAGAGAATTCAAGCAATGCTCACATTACTCCATCTAACTAGAAGATATGAGAGGTGAGTGCTGTATATATAGCAAAAATACAGGCATTAACAACCAAGAAAGTAGTGACTCCAACCACTGCAAATAGGAGGGAGTTTTAACTAATTTGGTAGATGCCAAAATACATGGTTGGGAAAAGGATCAGTCCATGACTTAAATAAGAAGCACAGTATAAACTAATCAATTAGGGATATTCTAGGATGGATATCCAGAATTATTTATTTGAATGCCATAATTTACATCTATTTAATCAAATGTCCCTGTTAATAAGAGTAGACACAGTGGGGCTAAATTCAAATTGGTTATACGAATTCCAATCTAAATTTCCACGTACCTCACTGCTAAAAATAAGCAAGTAATATTTTAAACCCCATTCCAGAATTCTCAACCCAACTTAAAATTTAAACATAAACGAATATAAAAGTGCTATAAAAATCATAGTGGGTGTACCTATTCCACTCTGAATTTCCACGCTCTGGAAATAGAAGTGATTGACATTTAAACTCCAATCTAGAATTGCAGAACCCAATTTCTAATTTAAACATAAACAAATGAGAAAGAGAAAAAAATGAAAATCATAGTGGGTATACAAATTCCAATCTGAATTTCCACATACCTCATCAGTGAAGGGAAAAAACAAAGTGGTGTTCAAAACAACTCTCCGGAATGGCAAGACTAATTCTAAAGAGATTCCAATGAGTGATGAACAAATTTTTTTATAGCAGTACTGAAGAAGACATAGGTTCCACAACTTGTTATTTAGGAATCATTAGGCAAAATTGCTATTTCTCATATGGTGTATTTGGAAAAGTACTTCAATTCAGATGTTCAATTGACATCTTTCTGTTGGAAAAGAGATTTAACAAACTTCCAAATGAACATTTTTTCAGAATTTTTCAGTGTAACACGGGCCCTGCAGGTCAGGGGGACAAGGGGACGACAGGACAGGTTTCCAGGATGGGGGAAAAGGGGCTTCAATTTGGGGACAATGGGGGATGGCGGTGGGGGGACGGTGTTGTATATACCATATACTATACATATAGTACTTGAAATGCCAGTTATGAAAAGATGTATAACAGTATAAGAAGAAAATTGCAAATGCCAAATAATACTTGAACATTGAACCAATGAACAATGAACAATGAACATTGAATATTGAATTACTAATTACTATTAGAAATGAGAATACTAAATAAAATTGTCAAATCGACAAATGAAAGATTTCCATTATATCAAAAATATCATAAAGATGATTACAGTGAGTATCATGATATCAAAACAAGTACAAAATGTCAAAATGTAGTAAAGGGAGGCCTCTAATCATCCCTCAAGGCAAACTCCTCATCAATGGAACTGAGTAAAGTGGGTATAAAAACATCAACTTGATTCAATGCAATTTCCCCATCAATTTCTTCTTTTGTTTTTAAATTCAAAAGTGGGGGTTTTGTTTTTAAGTTCAAAAGCGGGGGTCTGGGGGCAGCAGCCCCCAGTGGGGTCAAGGGGCAACACCCCTTGCGGGGTCCCGGGGCAAGGAGCAGCACCCCCTCCGCCAAGCACACTTTCCCTCTTTCGTGGCCTCTGGAATCTTCATTTTTGAAGCATTTTTCTCCCATTTTTTAAGCATTTTTCTCCCAAATAGAAATTTAAAACGTGAATATTTTTTAAAAAATAATCACTTTTTAATCTGCCCGCAACAAGGGACATGCAGACGTCCCTGGGACAGTCAAGGGACGCCTGGGCATCCCCCAGCCATCCCAGGGGCGTCATCTCGGTGGTGGATGGGTGACAAAATGGAGGTGGTAGGGGGACGCCCTGTCCCTGTCTCCCTGTACCAGCAACTCGAGGGTTTAGGGGGGGACGCATCCCCGTGTTTCACTGTATTTTTTTATACAATATTGAAGCTCTGAAATTTGAATGCTATTTTGACCCTCAAAGTCCTAACCTATATGAGTCAGTTTCAAACAAGGCAGGAAAGAAGTGAATGAATCAGACAAAGCTTCAGTTTTAGTCTTTACATAATTGGAATTGTTTGTTTATTGCATATTCCTGCTCTGACATAACAGATATTGTGCAGATTAGTGGAGATTTTATTTTCTGTCATAGCTTGAATTATTTTTCAACTGCAACAAACTAGTAGTTGATAAATCTGTATGTTTTAAGGAAAAGAATAACATTTTGGTAAATTCCTTCGGTAACAATTGTGAGCTTGTCTCAACATGAACATTATTGTGACTCTGCAAGGTAAAGAATGCTAGAAGCACTACCAAGATAATAACAATAGATTGTCTAGCAGCCTTGATTTCAAACATTCATTAACATCAATATGCCAAGCAATATTGTGAAGTCAAATTTGAAAAAAACAATAAAAAAGACCTAATTAACTCATTGTGTGAGCAGAGTTTTGTTAGAATTAGCTATTCAAACAACAAATTTGTGATTATGAATATTTTAGGACATCTAATTTGAGAAAGAATAATGACAAACAATCATTTGTTGCCAAGTTCAAGGCACATATGAGACACTCAAGATGGTTACCACACATTTCAATGAAGATCATATCAATCATGAAAAGGATGAATCAGGATTATTACTAAAGAGATATAACCAACAAAGGAATTAATGTGCAGAATAAATGACCATGCGTTGATAAAGAGTTCCTCTAGTTTTGAGTGAAAACACTAGAAGATAACTCCAGATTAGAGGTATTGAATTTAAGCTAAGAAAAATCATTCATTTTCTTTGAAGAGAAGTTTGAAGATGTTTTTGATTTCAAAATTTATATTTTAATCACATGAAAGAGTAGTCATGTCAGTTTCAGTCATTGTCAAAATTGTGCTTGGCTTGAAATTGATCACTCTTGGGCACAAGTATTCTCAATGGGATTGATCTATCAATCTAGTAATAGGATAGCAGAGATTTAACACAGAATCAACAAAGAGTTACGATTGTTCCTGTCTTTTATCATTCTCTTTCAATTTGCAATCAAATTAACAAAGAGGATTCAATGGGTACATTACATAATAATTGTTAAGTAGGAGATATTTTCCACAGCAAGTCAAATATAAGTAATAATAATTGTTTTTAAGTATAAGTAATATGTTCACATTTAAGACTTTTAATTTAGCTGGGCAGATGTGAAACTTTTTGACCCGTGGAATTTATACCAATTTTAAGTAGTAGATGTGTATATACTTATCTATAAACCATGACAGTTGTTTTTATTATTTCTGATTGACCTATTGCAAATTGGCTGCTGCTTTTGCTTAGCTGTTAGTAAGTTTTACCACATTATGCTAAGCTCAAAATTCACTTGAAAACGTTAGAAAAAATAACTCAATCATGTTGGATCTATTCTCAAAATTATCTGTCTGAGTTATTGCTCAATAATCACGGGTCACTTACCAAAGACATAAAACATAGCTAGCACATTTTAAAGAATAGTAGCACATTTTAGGAAAAGGTCATATCTATAAAACAAGAGTCGAGATAAAAAAAAACTATATAAGGGTGTTATTTTTTATCTACTCCTTTGCAGAGAGCAAGGCACTAGTTCGACCACGGTGACAAGACTTGCTACATACTTCCTTCAGAGTAGACTCTTAGCTAAAAAAAGATGAATTTGAAGCAAATGTTCATTTCAAATGAGGGGATGGCATCTGGCTTCACCAATCAAACAGTTGGCAAGATAGTGATAATAAAGTACATTTTTTCTACAAGCTTTTGGGATGTGGCAAAACAGGTGATTATATTTGTTATTCTACAAGAAACGAGAATCTGAAACAAGATATACACTCAGTCATAGATCATACACACTCAAATGCGCAAATGATAGAAGATCAAAATAGCAAAATGGAGAGAGTAACCCTAAAAAGAGAATTCACAAGACAAAAATGCAAGAGAATTCAAGCAATGTTCACATTACTCCATCTATCTAGAAGATATGAGAGGTGAGTGCTGTATATATAGCAAAAATACAGGCACATACAAAAGAAATTAGCGACTCCAACCACTGCAAATAGGTAGGAAATTTACCTAATTTGGTAGATGCCAAAATACATGGTTGGGAAAAGGATCAGTCCACGACTTAAAAAAGAAGCACAGAATAAACTAATCAATTAGGGATATTTTAGGATGGATATCCAGAATTATTTATTTGAATATCATAATTTACATCTATTTAATCAAATGTCCCCGTTAATAAGAGTAGACACAATGGGGCTCAATTTAAATTGGTTATACATATTCCAATCTGAATTTCCACATACCTCACTGCTTAAAAAAAGCAACTAATATTTAAAACACCATTCCAGAATTCTCAACCCGACTTATAATTTAAACATAAGCGACTGCAAAGCACTATAAAATCATAGTGGGTGTACCAATTCCACTCTGAATTTCCACGTGTCTCTCCGGAAATAAAAGCGATTGACATTTAAACCCCAAACCAGAATTGCAGAGCCCGATGGTAAAGGGCAAAAACTGAAAATCGGAGTGGGTATACAAATTCCAATCTGAATTTCCACATGCCTCGTCGGTAAAGGAAAAAAACAAAGTGGTGTTCAAAACAACTCTCCAGAATGGCAAGACTAACTAAATGAAAAGGGCCAAAAATAAACAAAAAAATTGGGTAACTTCCACGAACCTGTATACAATTGACAATAAGGCCTGAAAATAGAAAGAGCACTCCCATGGGTAGCACCACCACTGCAGAGGGAAGCTCCATTGCAATTATGTCTTTGTTCAATAACACCTCCTCCTTTTCCTAATAAGTCCCCAAAATAATCCGGAAACTTTTCGCCCAGGGAAATGTCTTTTGCTTGTAAGATGCAACACTAAACCTCGAAAGCACAATACAACCTATGTGCTGAAAATAAAAAATTAAGACAGATAAAAGTCTCTTTTATTCTCCATTATTGTAGGCAAGTATTTTAAATTCTGCACACAAACGTGTTGATCACTCTTTTTCCCATCAATGGAAGGGAGATTGGGAGAAGGGCAGAGTAGAATGTGTACAGAGCGCTTGTTGTTTGGGGTAGTTGACCAATAAGATGCGAATGATAAATGGCTGGTAGAATTTTTAATTGGCCCTCATCCGTGTTTATCGGTATCCACGTTAATGTGTAGTTTTCGAAGAAAAAAATAAAAGCTATCGTATTTCTTAAGCCAAGGCGGACAATTCAGTTTCTATATAGGTAATGTTGTTGAAGAAAAGGTAAGGAATAATTTGCTTTGTTGTTTTTCATAAAACCTTAGTGTCTTTTATAAAATTATATGTTCCTAACGCTTTTTAAAAAAATATGAGTTTGTTTAATTTTGATGTAATCTCTTTTATGATATATTCTATTGAATTTTGTATTAATAAAAAGATGTTAATATAATATTTATAAAAGAAAGGAGGTGGTGGAAAGGTATATTTACCAGTTTTAACATAAGAGTCTAGTATTATCATGTGGTTGTGCAAGCCAAGAGATGGATATTAGTGAGGTTAAAAAAATTTATAATTATAATAAATTATAAAAATTATAAGGTATTGTCTTGAGAAGATGTAATTATTAGTGAAGTTCAAATTTTTTTATATTAATTATATAAAAAATATAAGATTTTGTATTTCTTTTATTTTTAAATTTAATTTGATAAGGTTGTTTCTAATGTAATGATTAATGTATAAGTAACATGTTATGAATGAGTAAAAGTTGACAAATGTTATGAATCTAATTTGATTATATATTTATATATTTACATATTTACACATTCTTAAGGATTGATCATGATCTTTAGTTTAATTATTCTTGTATATGGACCAAATTTGCAAGCACAAAATTGTCCTCCTACTTTTTAAATTCAAGTTTATATGGGCTCAAGTCAGTTCCCTTCTTACTAGTTGTTATTTACTGACTTGGGGCATGAAATGTGTTAATTTGCATGCTAGGTATTGTATAAAAGGATTGACTCTAATCTACTTTTATCATATAGAGTTAAACACAGAGCTCTTTGATTGATTCTGAGAGTATTGCATTACATCATCATCACTAGACATATTAAATGTTGCTTAGTGTATCTCTAATCATTTAGAGTCATGATGTTTCCAAATTATGTGGCCATTGAATTAAAAAGCTTATGGTAAAAAATATGTGAGAATTTTTGTATTGACTTTTACCAATGCTTTTTAGATCTTCTTCAATCATTGTTGAAAGTGTTGATATTGATCCAAGGATTTAATGTAAGGAAAAGATCCTCAGCTAGAAAATTTGCAAAGGTATTCAACAATAATATCTATTATTAATCCACAAGTTCCAAATAATAATGTGAGCATTTTTAGTTATCAAAAAATGTGTATGTCATTTTTGTATATGTAAATTGAATATGTGGGTGTTAGGATTAAGGTGTCATCTACCTTGTAAATCTATTACATGGTTATAATATCCCCAGAAAGTGTGCTAGGGCACTTAGAGTGTATTGGGAAAATATTTTGTAATATTTTCTCTCACTATGTTTTTAATACATTCATAGGGGTGAAGGGTTCCACTAGCAACAACAAAGGTGGGTTGTGACACAATTATTTGATATGGTTTTCTGCACATGTGGATGCCTAGAATAAGATAATTAATGACTTGGGAAGAGAACAAATGGGCAACCTTCGAGCTTTGAGCTTCTCCAAGTGGAGACTTGGAAGAGGTGACATGTCTTGCTTAGTATTCAATCATTTATTGCATTTAATGTAATGTTTATCTTGCAAGATTGGGTGCCCAAATTAGAGGGAAAGTATTCCAACCAAAGTTAGTGTGTGTTAATCTTTCGTGGAGGTAATTCAAGGTTTGTGGTCACTTGGAATGAATAGCCTTCTTTGGATGTCTTTATTGGTGGTTTTGGTTCTCTTTCCATTTTATAAATTTGGCTCTTTGAATGTAGAATCTATATATGAAATAGAGGACAATTGAAAGTTTAATTAATTTGTAGGAACAAGGATAACTCCTAGCCCAAGCGTGACCATATTGGAGACAAAGAGGAGAATGGAAGTGTATGTATCGTAATTATATATATTATTGATAATGCATACTTGGTCTCTATTCTTGGTGTAGTCCTTTTTGCAAGGGTGTCTCCGCATAAATATTGTGTTATGTGGTTTTCTTATGATGTTTATTTGTGCATATGCTACTATCTTATCGTGATGTTATTCTTCGTTATTTGTTGTTATAAGTTCACATAAGATAGGATTATATAGCATGATATGTAGGTTGATTTTTGGCATCCTCAAGAAGAAGGATATAAGAATGGTTTTCACATTAAGGTAACTTAATATTTTAGTTCACATAAAAGTTTCAAATTTTCTTGTTATTATTATACAAGCCTTATAACCCATCCTTTGATTGGTTCATTGGATAAAGATTGACCTTCGCAATTTTTGGTATTGAACATGTTTATTTCCCAACATTTGATATTAGAGCTAATGGTTAACTAGTTCTAGGCATTCCTCTATTTTTGGCTTCTTATCTTGGCAAGCTTATGGGAATCTTTTAGAAGGAATAAAAAAAAAATTAAAGGCTAATGGGGCTAAAATGAATGTATTATGAGTTAAGTTTGGCTTGTAGATTTGTGAGATTGGAAGCCATGTATATTATTCCTGTAATCTATGTTGGGAATTAGAAATTCATGATTGTGGATCTTCATGGAGCTGGTTATGGTTTGGTAACCTAGATATTTTATTTAATAATATGTGTCTCCTCTTGTTTGGTGGTTATGTTCCTTTACCTTGTGGTCATGTGCAGTGAAATGGTGTTCATATTGGATGGGTATTGACACCCTAGTTACATGGAGAAATATCAACTATTTGGACTATGAATTAGAGTGCTTATATTGGGTTTATGGTTTTAGCCCATGGTTACATGAAAGCATTAGATGATAAGATACTAACCTCTTTATGATTTGTGGAGCTCATATATTTTCATATGTTTTGAGCTCTTAGACATCTTTCTTTTCGTGTTGGGTTATAGAGTTTTTCTTATCTTTAGTTGTTGGATTTGTAGATATGTACATATTCCATTGTTTAGATGGCATGTATAATGTGAATGCTTGGATGTTTATGTGGATTTCAAATTTACATAGATGGTTTTACAAGTTTTACATGTTAACTCAAATTTGTGGTATGTAGATTTTTGATAATATTGTATTCAAGTTGTTGTAAATTAGATGGTTATAAGTTTGCATGGTTGCTAGGAGGGTTCTTATTGATTTGTGGTTACTTTTGTGTAGCTTTGTTTGAAAATAAAATCTAACATTGATTTTATAGTGTTTGAGTCCTAGAAACTCACAGATTATGTCTGATTATCTCTATTATGCATGGTACTAATATCAAGATAAATATTTTAGTTGTTTGAGATTGGACCACTAATAATGTATTTATTCTTTGAGATGTTGCATATGTGCAGATCTTGCAAATTGTCTAATGAGGATTCAATTTGGTAGACCTTGTTGTTGATCACTATTGTTACATTAGTATATTGATTGCATTGAGAAAATGTATCTTGGGAGTAATTGATATAGATGTTCATTTGAATCTTCGAAGTATATTATGGTGCACGAGACACCTTGTTCACTTTCAATGGATTTTTGGTAATGATATTATTTATATGTCATTTATAATTTGATGTCACTTAATAGTGGGAGCTTTATGTGGTTGCATAATGTATTTTTTGTTCTTTGTTTCAAGATTTTGATTCTAAGCTATTGTTTTTGTAGTGTATTGTGAGTCACATAAAATTGATGGTCTTTTGCAATTGTTGTTGGTGTCGCATGAAACACTTGGATGATGCCTTCAATTTGTAGAGAGAGTTTGACATATTTGGTTCTATTGACAAAGGATGTGTAGTTGTATCTTCTTTGTTTAGAGATTATTGTTTCACTCTTCCCTTTGAGAGCTTGTGGTGTCAAGTTCTTTGCTCATGATGGGGCCATGGAGGGTCTTTAAGTAAGATATGGTTATATTGCAATGCTTGAAGATCTTGATTACATAGTTTAATGGGAGCTTTGGTAAGGATGTATATCTTTGCATGGTTTGGAGATAGTGAATCTTAGTTTTCGATGGAGAATTATTGAGTCTTTGGTGATGTGTCAGTTTATGATATTTTATTTGAATCATACAATCTTCCTTTGAAGAGATGTTAGATCATGATATCATGATATATTCCTGATATTATTGATGGCCTTTGATAATGCTCTTGTTTGTTTTCTTTCATGTGTAGGATCAATCAATTGCTTGGATCTTCGTGATTTTGCAAGGTTGCATTTAAATTTGGCATGGTTTCATTGGCGGATGCTCATGGAGACTAAAAAGACTTGGGTGAGGCCATGAGATCTCATGTTTCTTGTGATCGTATGTTAAGATGTTTACTCTTTGACAAGGATTTCAACAAAAAGATTGAGCATCCTACACTTGGTTATGAATGTGAATCCATTATGGACCTAAAGAGAATAGTTACATTTATTATAAGCTTTAATTTCTTGGTATTGCAAGAAAATGACAATCTTGTTTCCCACTCTTGGTCTACTCGGCAAGTGGATGATCTAAGATTATTGTCTCTTGGTTATCAGATACAATCTATATTTTTGAACCTTCACCTCTCATGAGAGATAGTCTTGAAATTAGAATTTTTGAGGACTTGTTGAGAAGAAGATGCATGGTTTTATGTTGTTCTCATTATTTTTAGTATTGACCTATGAATCTAGTTCAAAGGATTATTTGGAGATATACAGGAAATATCTTATGAATTTGGTCACATTCCATTTTTTGTGGGAATGGTTGGTTTGTTTGATCTACCTTTAGTCTTATCTAGGTTTACATTTATTTCTACTACATTTCTTTTTATTTTAATGTTAGATGTTAATATCCTTTCAATATGGGAATGGTGGAGGATATTTAATATAACACAATTTGGTACATATTAGTGATGAAAAAGTATTTGATTTGATTTGCAGGTTCTCTATTTGGTCTAGTTCTTCTTCTTATATGATTGTATTCACATGGTTTAGTTGAAGAGCTTGGGAGAGCTATGGAGACTGGTAGTAAGAGAGTTATTGTAGCATAACTGGTTGTAGGATTTTTTTATCAGTGTATATTTTCTTGACACTATATAATAGGGGAATTAGTCACATGACCGATGTGAAGTATTATAGGTTGACTTGGTATGTTTTGATCTATTTTTAGATTTGACAGAACTTATGTAGTGGGAGCTTCTTGATAAGTTTCTTGGTATCCTCTTTGATATCTTGGTTTGTTAATTACTAATGTGATGATGAATTTGCATGTTTTATTGGATTACAAACTATGAGTTATGCAATTTGTAGGTGTGTAAAACCTATTGATTATAGTGGGATTACTTAGATTTGGACTATCTATATTTATTAGACTATTTTATTATTGATGCAAACTTTGTTAGTTGGCCTTGTTTGTGGTCATTTGTGCATTATTATATTTTATTGAGATAAGAGGATGGATATAGAGAGACTTGTTTACAAATTTAGAGTTGATATGTTGATGGAATGAAGTTCCATCTATGTTGGTATACTCTAGTTTGAAGTATGGTTAGTTTGGACGAGTTTCAATTTGTTATGGTTATTATTCCAAATGATAAGAATAAGGAAATTACTCAGAGACTTTGTTATCATTTAAAATAGATGCTTATGTTCATATGAATATTGGTGCAGGTTTCAAAGAAAATTGATATGGTTCACCATAGCGTGTTCCTTTTTTTTTCCATATGTGGCATGTTGGAGGATGTGAGGATATTTTTTATTAATGGTGATTATCATGGTTCTTTTTGTAGGTGTCTTATTGGAGCATGAGAGCATGATGAAGATTAAGATGGTAGATGGATGGCTAATGGATGCTTTTCTATAATTTGTGATTCTTATGGAGTATTTACAATGCATGATGTCAAGTGAGAGAATGTTAGGATTAAGGTGTTATCTACCTTGTAAATCCTCTAACATGGTTCCATCATTCTTGAAAAGTGTTCCAAGACAATCGGTGTATATTGGAAAAATATTTTGTAATATTTATACTCACTGTTATTTGTAATACATACAAATGGGTGATGGGTTCCACTTGTAGTGATACAGGTGGGTTATGAACATAAATATTTAATATTATTTTCTCCATATGTGGATACATAGAATACGATAATTAATGAATTAGGAAGTGGACGAATGAGACACCTTTAGGCTTACCCATGTGGATACTTGGAAGAGGCAACACATGTCTCTTTGTACTTCAACATTTATTATATTTAAAGTAATTTTTATCTTGCAAAATTGGGCACCCAAGTTAGAGGGAAATTATTGGAGGCAAAACCAATGTCCTTTCAGCTTTCATGGAGGTAATCCAAGAGTTGTGGTCATTCAAAATGAAGATCCTTATTTGAACACCTCTATTGGTGATTTTTTTCTATTGCCATTCTACAAATTTATCTCTTTTAATGTATAATTTATATATGAAATGAAGAACAATTAAATATGTAGTTTATTTGCACAAACAAGGATAGATGGAAGGCATCAAGAGGTTGTTCATAAGTATACCCATGTTGGATGAAAATAGGAGAATGTAAGTGAGTGTATTATAATCACATTTATTGTTTAGAGTTTATGCTTGGCCTTTCTTCTTGGTGGAGTTCTTTCCCACAAGGATTTATCCACGTAAATCCTATGTTATGTAATGTTGTTATATTTTTTATTTGTTCATCATTACTACTATCCTATGACCTGATGTTATAATTTATTCTTTGTCATTATAAGTTCACATAAGAATGTTATGTAGCTTGACTCATGGCATCATTAATAATAAGGGTCTAAGCATGGTAAGGGGTGCATAGGTACATGACCTTGCATTCCCTAGTTGCCCACACCCTTTGTTAATGGTATTATAATGAGCCAAAAAGAAGTGTCAATCACACATTAATATTTATAGGTTTGTGTAAGAGGCACTTGTCTTATATTATTTCAAGAATATAGTATTTACATATCATCTTTTGCACCCTCATAAGTAAAAAAAACTATTATGTTTGTTGATTGTTTGAAACTCTTACCAAAACATTGAAGCAAATAAACCTCTAAGTTCAATGTATCTTGTCTATGTCTTAATACCTTCATTATTTCAACTTATTTGACACTTTGTCTTTTTTAACATCTTAACAATCTATTATTTTAGTGATTTTACTCTTTAGTACTTTCAACAATGTAGCATTTTAACACTTTTATTGTCTTAATATTTTTTCCTATTTCAATACTTGTATCATTCCAACAAAAAAATACATATTTGGTCCATCACTAGGAATCTCCTGCATCATACTATCATAAATCATAGTCCAGATAACTTTGTCTTTACCTAAACCATCACCAATCATTGTCATACACAAAATAATTTCTATTGTGTAAAGTCTAAACATTGTTTATTTTATCATACCCACAATCAAAACCTTCACTGTATACATTGTTGTAGTTACTTCATCCAAAAAATTCACCATCTTAGACTTAATTTTCATCAGGTCATAATCTTAAATTCAAATATGTAACTTTAATATTGTCCACTTAATCATCACCTTCTTATTTTTGTCAATCAACAATCCTTCCCCAACATCTTCATTTTATTTGGATAGGCACTTCTCAAAAACTTTCATAGAACCATCCAAAAAGTCTTTGACTTAATCATCCTCCAAATATTCACTTTCATTTAATCACTAAAGTCATATCCATTATCATTCTTCTTCATCTTTAGGCTTGGACACAACATCCACAATCAATCCTTATCCATCTAACTTTTGTCTCAATCCATAATCTTGTACCCATCCATAATCATCATCTTAGAATCATCTATCATTAACTAAACCTTAATTTGTGTACCAACTTATATATTCACCCATCATTAATTCACATTATCATGTCCCTCTCTTCCTAACAAGATAAAAACTAACCAATTGGTCATAATGCCTAACTAAGAAAAGTACCTATTAATTTAATAAAAATCAATTTAATTGGTATAAAATATTTTAAAATAAGAAGAGAGTAATTATAAAAAATACAAATATTAAATAAATTAAAAATTAAAAAAATAACATGAATAAAATTTAATAATAATATGGTTTCATCTTAAAAGAAAAAAAAGAAAAAAGGTTTATTAAATACAAATGGATTGAAACTCCCAATTTTCCCAACTCTAGGAATGAACACTCAAGTTACAATACTAAAGGGTAGTGTAGAGAAAAGTAAGGGAATTTAACTCCAAATCCAAGAAGGTACTAGAGAAAAATGGGATTTTCATGGAATTTGTAGGACGTGGTGTATTTTCTATTGGAAAACTTAGTGCCAAATAGGATAGAATCCATTGTTCCATGGAAGTTGATAATGTAAGGGACTCCTTTTGTGAATAGACAACTAAAAATAATCATGAGCGAATTGGGATGGAGAAAGGAGGGTAGAAGAAAATAAGAAGTTCTTGTACAATATAAAAAAGAAACTAGTACATAGGAAGAAGACAATTAAGCATTTTTCATAGCAACTACCTAGTTGAGTCAATTTCAAACCCATATGTTGAATATGTAACTATGCTAGATGTGTTTTTTTCTAGTGATAAAGATCTAGATGAATTTATCAACAAGCATAATGAGCATTTTCTTTCCATGTTAACCATTCAAATCACTCTCTTGGGGGATTGGCCTCACATCCCTTATAAGTTGTACAGTCCTAAATTGTAAGCACCTAACTTGTGTTCAATTTTAGGACCATTTTGTGCCTACTTTAGTTTATTTTCTATGGTAGGACCTTATATGGAACTTAAAAGATACTTAAATTAAAATATGGGTCCTTCCATCCTCTCAATCTTACTTTAACTCGAGGTTGGCCCTTGTTTATAGGCACGTTTTCCCATTTTACATCCAATCCCATAATTCATTTCCTCACCTAGGATCTATTCATTTATTTTTTAGGATTGTTGACCTGCTCTGACCCCGAGATGAGTTGTCCTTACTTTTATCATACTTACCTTTTCTCCCTAGAACCTATATCAAATATGAGACCTTTCTCCCTGGTACAAATCACCATTGGCAATGTGTCCCTATGAGATTAGGCCCAAATTTGGGTTGGAATCCAATTGCAGGGTTTAGGAGGGAAATTAGGACCCATGGTCAACCTTCTCATGTTTAACTCCCTGAAATAATGTAAAATATATATAAACCCCCTATCTCACCTAATTCCACATCATGAATCTACTAGAAAGTATCCATTATTGCCAAACAATCAAGCATTCAAGAGCCATGAAGTTCAAGCATCCAAGTCTTCATCTCTAAAAACCAATGTGTCTTCTTCTATAGATCTAGCTTCTTTCCCTATTAGAGGCCAAGAAAATGAGTTTTCTATCAAGGAAGGAGATCATCATCCATCATTAAAGTCTTCTCTTGTCTTCAATCGTGCATTGTGGAAAAGGAAGACATCTATCTCATAAGGTTTTAACTTTTCATGATTTCCTTTTTGGGTTTTGTGTTGAGTCAAAGCTATTGCATCAACATATTTGATCACATTCTAAGAAGTATTAGCACTTTCAATGTATAATATGCTTCATTATTCAGATCTAGCCTCTACTACATGACAACATATTTTTCCTTTTATTTCATTTTAAGGTTGATTCCTCAAAAGGGGTTTGATTGAGGCAAATCCCCATTTCAACCTTCTTTCCCTATTTTTGTATGTGCAGGAACAGGTTACGAAGCCGTCACAACTTTTTTGAGTAGTATAGGAATAGTTGTAGATCTCATGAAAAATTCATCTAAAAGTGTCGGGTATAGGTCGACTGCCTATTGTATCTTTGGGTATAGATTGACTAGCCACCCTATCCTTGCCATTTTTTACTAAAATTTTTGTTGTGGGTCAGTTCTATCTTTTGATCCCCATTTATGTTAGTTTCAGCTCAATATTAGCTTATTTCAATATGTTTTAATCATATTTTTAGTGTCTTTTCAATTAGATCTCTTGCATCCTTCAATCATTCTTTACTTTATCTTTTACACATTCAAGGAAGAACACAATTGATTCCCATTAAGAGCCTAAGTCAAACATTGAGCCTAGTGGGGATACTCTTTATTCCTAATGTAAAAATTGTGAAATGGGGAGTAATTTACATCATAGCATTACTTTCCATTTCCCACTGTACATAAGTATACCCAAATCTAGCATGCTTTTAGGGTGGAAATTATTTTTCCTTATAGAAATATAGGAATGTTGTTCATTTTTCTCACAGCTCCATTGAAACTATTGTTTCACTTTTCACTACAACCTTTATTTGTGACATTGTTATGCTCTAGAATCAAGATCAAGTAAATAAGGTGGCAATAAAATTGGCCTATCTTTAGGAGTTACTAAATCACTAGGGCTAGGGTCCCCTCAAATATTTGAGCTTCCTACAGCCAATCTTTGCCTTGCAAACTTTGGTGTGGTTAGAGGTTTTTTTGGCTTAGCACTCATACTTAATCAGATCTCAGGCCCCTCAATGTCACTCTAGCAATAAGGATGTCTCACCTTAGCGGTGCTCTACCTAGAGGTTCTACCTCTAAATGACCATTAGGTGGGGAAATAACATCCATTAGTGGTGACAATAGTTGTGGTGTGCCTTGCCAACATGCCTCATCATAAACACAGACCCCGAACTCTTTCTTTTTGTTCCCTTATGTTAGTTTAGGTTTGTGCTATGTCATTTCTCTCTTCCTAGAGTGGTTTTGTCCAGATTTTACATTTTTTGTGCATTTAGAAAAACTAGAAAGTATCTTGCATCACAAATATTAGGTCAACCACAACTCAAAACTTTCTTAAGATTGAACAAGAGAAAAGTAATGGAGATGAAGAGTAATCAAGATGCTTAAGATCTCTCTTATAAATGATTAGATGACAAAGTATATAATTTTTTTTGTATTTTTGGATGATATTCTAGAACTTTTCATTAAGGAATAGGCCAAGAGAGAATCAAGAAATTGGAAAAACAAGTGTGGAATGAATAGAGTTTTCAAAATTACCATAACTTTAAAACTTTAAAGGATCATTTCAATCAATAATAGAGTATTCAAAATTGTCACGACTTCACAACTTTAAAGGATCATTTAAATCAACTAAGCCATGGAGGAATTATGCAAAGAAAGGAGAAAATGTGGCTAAGGAAGAAGTGTGGGCATTCTAGATAATCATGGATTCCCCAAATAATTCTCATCATTAAGGAAATGAAACTTGATGTGAGAAGTTTGAAATTTTACTAATGGTGGGGATTTGTCTATACTTTGGATAATGATTTACCTAAAATCCAAAGAATGCTACTAAGCCACCCCTAACATTTAGAAAAAGACAACTCAAAGAAAAGTAAAGGTGGAAAATTTACAAATTCATGGATTTTACTCTTCTTTGGAGAGCCAAAATTGTGAAATTTCAAGACCACCCCAAAAACCTAAAATTCCAAGACTGCTTCAAAAACTCAAAAATCCAAGACCACCTCAAAAATGTAAAATTCTAAGATCACCCCCAAAATCAAAAAAAAATTTTACCCCAAAAACTTAACATTCCAACACTCCCTCAAAAACCCTATCCACTCATTCATGTCAAGGTTGATATTTTATCTATGGCAAACATTAATGTATTGAAAGGATAAATTCAACATGGATGAAAATCCTCTATGGGATATAGAATCTACCACAAACTTTAGTTTATATATGTGAAGATGGTAGGGATTATAGAATAAAATGGAAAATCCAATCCTTATTGAAATCCTCAACTTGCTAATAATTTTGATCCTCTAAAAAATATCAAATCCTTGACCACCTCTAACATCTGATCCTCTCCAAAAAAAGATCAAAATCCTTGACCTCCTCTATTTATAACATTTTATCCTCTCCAAATAAAATCAAAATCCTTGACTTTCTACAAGATTCATTCCTCCACTCTACACTCAAATCCTTGACCCTCTCCTAGACCCACCATTCCTCCCCAAGGCATAAATTTCAACCTTCCATCCAACTGGAAATGAAAGCACTACCATTGTAGTTCAAGGTAAAAATTGTAATCTAAAGCATGAGGAAAGCGTTGTCAATCCTTTGCAAGACCCCATATTTGATTCTCCACTTCTCTAAATTCATGTTTCATGATGAATGGACAATGGAAATCCAATGTGTAATGAAAATCCCACTTCATTATTTCTATCCTCATCCAACTTTACATTCCATTATAGTGAACATAGTCGATCTTAAGGTCCAAAATGATTTTAATATTGTTAGTGCATGCATATTTGTTGCATTAGGTACATTCGGTATTGTTGCATAAATTAATTGTGCACATGTTCAAGAATATTCTCATGCATAATTGAGCAGATGCTTGCACATACATGCCTAGCTTAAGTTCACTTATTTTATCTTTAGTTGAGCCTAATTTAGTTTAGTTTAGTTGGGCTCCAGTTTACTTTTTAAGCTCTAGTTTGCATATCATGCACTAGTTTTCATATTTTAGCTTTTACTTGATTTCTAGAGACATGATTTTCTATAAAATCGTAGCTCATTGTATTTTTTGTATTTCATCCTACAACCATAATCTGGCAACTATGTAATCTCTTCTTGAGAAATTGAGGGATATTTTTCTTTCTACTCTCCTCTTGGAAGGTATTCTTGTTTTGTTGTTTGATCCTAAAGGTGCTTTTGTTACAAATTTTTAGCATGGCTCCATAACTTCAACATGGTATTAAAGCACCATATCTCCAACATGGTATCATAACATAGATTTAGTGAGAGATTTCATTAATTTGTACATTGGTACTTAATCATTCCTAGTTGTCGGGAGATATTTTATTTCCCTATGTTTCACTTGAGGAGGGGTGTTAGAGCATGCGTACAATTTATTAATGCAATATATACAAACATGACTAATGCATGTGTATCACTAAGGAGAAGTTGAAGGAAAGGATCATGTAGAAAGAGCATGACCTTTACATGTGTGTGATGAAGAAGACTTAGGGATTGAAATTTGATTTTTTTGCATTGTCTCCTCTCAAACCTCTAGTCTTTGCCAACATCTGGTGACTGCATGTCCCACCTTGCCAAAAAATATGCAAGGCTCACCCACCTTCTTCTTCTTTTTATTAGAGGAAGACTCACTAGACTAACAAGAGGAAGGAGATGGAGTAGAAGATCTTTGATTTGACCTATAAGAAGACTTGTAGGGATGTCCAATGTCAAAAGAGTGTGTCTTAGGCTTATAATTTTCTTTAATCATCCCTTAAGATGATTGTGTAACCAAATCCTAGGATTTGGAGCCAATAAGTGAATCATACTGAGTCAACAAATACTACTCTCATGTCATGCACTCGTAGAATACCTCAAAATTAGAAAAATTGAAGGCATCTCCGATAACATACATGCTAGCATAAAATGTAGAGAAAATACCTTAAAGGTCTTTGAAGCTTAGAAAATATCATGAAGATGCACTCTTTATCAGTTGTCTCCTTTGTCAACATGATGAGGGGGGTTCTACTATTCATGCTAATGCTTCCATGGTTTCACATTGATAAGTTCTTTGGACCATTGACACATGTATTTTTTACTAGTAATTTTATCTTACATGGTTTATTAGTGTCAATGCGATCACTTGTACAGATTGATATGTCATCTATATAGATAACCTTAGGGTCATCTCACTTGAGCAAGTTTATTAACATTTGAGATTTCCTTTTAATGTTCAATAGAGGATAAAATATAATTTATATGTTTTATTTTATGGTGGTGGTGTGCAAACAAAATTATTAATAGGTTGGACTTTGGATGGTGGTGGAGGCAATTGAAAAGACTCCTCTAAGTGTCTCCCTTAGATGGATCTATAAATTTCACTAGTAGGGAGTGAAGACGAAGAAAAGGAGGAGGGAAAAGTTAAAACAGATGAGGGGTGGTTTGTTCTTGATGTCATCCTAGACCCAACTAATGTATGTGGCAAACTAGACAATTGAGATTCCCCTTTTCCTCCCATTGGTGTTTCTCTTGTCACTTAGTTGATTATTTTATTATTTCTATTATCTTGTTTTACAAGAACTACCCATGTGACTCTAAGGAGCGACCTTGTGTCCTCCTACATTTTTTGTGGATATGAGTATTTTTTTTTCTTTCATAGAAATTGATGCATGCACTCATATAATAATAATAATAATAAGTATGTGGGAAATAAAAGGAAAAAATGAGGAAATGATAATGAATGTTAAGAGAGTGGTTGGGTATGGGAGAATTTATAAGATCTAGAAGTTATTATTTATCTAGGATTTATTTCAAAATTGAATATCAACTACGAAATCTCTTGTTCAGGCATGGGCAAGTAATATGTTGGAAAGGGTTGAGAAGTGAGCTATTATACATTTCACTTCAACTTTTGAAAGGCCTTTTTGTCAACCCAAATTGTGTGTTTATGATAGTTATTTCATCCTATGCAAAGACATTATTTCATCTAAATTTCTACTTGGACACTTGCAACTACAACATTTCACAAACTTTATATAGTCTTTATGCATGATGGATGTACATGCTCTATTCTAAAGCTCCCAAGTTGGCATACATATCTTTCAACATTAGTACTATCATTTGTTGAAGCTTTGTGTAGCTTCTAGTTAGCTTATTGTAACAAGCATTTACAAACTATAGATGAGAGTATCTTAATTCATATCTATTTGATATATGAATGAGACCTTAAATAGAATATTTCATAATTATTAATAATGTAGAATTAAAATTATATATAATTCTAGTGGAGATATCCCTACTAGAGTGTTCCATTGGAGAAAACTCAATTTTTATCTTAGACTCTCTATTCCACCTAGATGGTCAATTTTCACAATATTTTTAGTTTGGTAGTTTAATTTGGAGCAAGTTTGAATCGATTGGTTAGTCAAAATTTTAATTATTATTTTGCATAGATAAAGAGTTATTATTGTTTCAATAATCTTAGATATAGTTTTGCATCATTGTGATGTTTTCAATTAAACTAAGTTCTTGTGATTTCTAAAAAAATATTTATAATGTTAACATGATTTTTTTTTCTTGTGTAGCATCATAAATTGTATCATTATAAAATTGTGTTCTCATTTAGGGATTAGTTTGTTATCTCTATTTAAGCTTTAAAGGTTGTCATTAGTATCAAAGACATCGGTTGGTTACCTATGCTATTCTAGTTGGTAAATTGCAAGCACTTCAAGCCAGTCGGTCAAGTCTTCACACCGAGCACCAAGGCAGTTCTACTGAGCATCAGTGTACACCGATACTGAGTGGCAGTAAACACCGAGCAGACTAGATACTGAGCACCAGTATATTTACCGAGCAGTATATATAGTGTTTACCGAGGAAGACAGTAAATGGCATAGTAATCAGGAATGGCATAGTTATCTATGAAAATGGTTACAATAGAATCACAAAATGTTTTACCAAAATCAAGGATCATTTATTGTAAGACTCCATCATTAATTACGATGATAATCTTTATGTATTTGCTAGATATAGGTTATTTTTGTACACCGTAGATCTCAGGGTTTTTCTGTAAGATATTGTAACCTAAATTTTGTTAAGCGGCAAAAGTAGTATGATATATAAATGTAATTTCATGTTATTTTTGTATGTGTGAGAGAGAAGCTTGATAAGGAGTTTGAGAACTTGAAAGAACTTCTTGAAGTATTAGCCAACTTCATGAATGTTAGTCATCAGGCAGAGCAAAATAGTATTAAGAGATATTCAAATTAAGAAGAATCAGACAAGGCTACCGAGTAGTTCAGAGCTAAGATCTTCACACGAAAAGGTGATATCTATTTAATATTTCATAGATCTATATCTGACAAGTTGAGTTGTCATTAGCAGATAGTTACCTGTTATTTTCTAATCATTGTAATAGAGTTTTGGTAAAATCTCGTAACAGAGGAGACCTAACAGTCTTTTTGTAAATCTCTTAACTGAGTGCACACTCAAGTAGTGTTGTTGAAATCCTATCACTAGGTAGATCTAATCAATCTAACATGTTACTCCTAATAGGGTAAGATCACCAAAAGTGATCACAACTTGTATCCCTAACAGGAAAACCTTTTCTATCTATAGTAGTAAAGAATTTGTGGGTGTCATCCCCACCACATTTTTTTATCTTCTAACAAGGGTTTCTATGTTACCAAAATACTTGTGTCATGTGACTGTTATCTTGTTGATTTCATGATATTTACTTTGATAAGTTAAATGAATGAATGATGCATGCAATGGATTCAAGTTATAGTTGAAGGTTACTACCATTTGTTGTTTAAGGTCAGAAAGGTTTATGAGTTAAAAGTTTTAGTGGGTACTGATTCACCCCTCCCCTCTCAGTACCCTATCTCTCCAATTCCAACAATTGGTATCAGAGCTTAGTTCTCTTATTGAATAGTTTAACCACTGAAGGGTAAAGATCTAACCATGGAGAGATATAAGTTGGATAAAACAATAGAGAAACAAAATATTCAAATGTAGATGTTTGTTGAGTAGTATAAGCAAGCCAAGGATGGATTGAAGAAATTACTAGTTGAAAGGAAGAACCTAGATATTTTGCAAAATGAGATTGGTTACCATGAAGAAGAGATTGATGATTTATTTGATCACACTGGATCTAGTTCAGGAAGTATTTCTGATGGATCTAAAAGTATAATCTTTGATTTTTCTGAAAAGAATCTTCACTTAACCGAACAAGTGAAAGCATTGCAAATCGGTCAGGAATCATAGATGGTGAGAATGGTAGAAGTAATGAACAATGCTAGATAGGCTGAGCAAGAAAGTAATCTAGCTATTGAAGACCGAAGATAGATAATTGAACAACTTCAAGCAAAAGAAACTGAGATACAAAGACTCACTGAGCACCATTTCAAAATATCCAATCAGATGATGATTGTGAATTAGGAGGTCAACCGAGTAAATGGTGAATTGTCAAGAAAACTTGAAGATATTGGAATACTTAGGGAAGAGAATGAGAAACTAAGAAATGAAGTAAAAACTCAACAACAACACAATGAAATGATGAAATTGGCTGAAGATAGTTCAAAAAAGATTGATGATTTTCTAACTAATCAAAGAAGATTTGGAAGTAAAGCTGGATTAGGCTATATCGGCGAAGGAGAATCATCCAAACAAGTTGAACAAGTCAACAAAAATTAGAATCAAAGACCTAAGATGTTGTCATGTTATCATTGTGGAAAACTAGGACATACCTCAAACATCTGTAGAAGCAAAGCACAAGGTAAACCCCCAATCACTCCTAAGTTTAATGGATATTGTTATTATTGTGGGAAATTTTGTCATCAAGCTTATGAATGTAGATCTAAGCTAAATAAGAATACTAACAATCCTACTATGGAGAAATTATGTTATACTTGTAATGAACATGGACACACTACACGAGAGTGTAAGGCAAAAATGAAGCAAGTATGGACACCAAAACAAAAGAGCAAACCCAAGCCTTATCAACCAAAGAGACAAGGTAATTATTATGTTTGGGATTACAAAACATGGGCTAACTGTATTGCATATGGTAGATATGGGCACATTGTAGCAAACTGTAATAGGAAAAGATGGGCTGGACAATCACGAAGCTGGACAAGCACTGGAATGGCATGCTTACATTGTCACAAGGTCAGTCATCTAAGCAAGGACTGCAGAGACTAAGCACCAGAAGGACATGTATTTGAGAGTGGAGACACTATTGCAGATATCATGATAATCAAGAACACTATGTGGAGGAAAGCATCAAATGAGAATGGAGAGTCAAGCAATGCTGTTAGTGAAACCTCATCCACTGGATTAGGTGACATTGGTACCTCTACTTAAGGTGATATAGGTATGTATGGAACTGACATTTCAAATGATCATATTTTACATACACTTCCTTATATATGATGAGCACATACCAAATCTGCATGAATAAAGATGCACTATGGTTTATATGTTATGAGCTAACAAAGTCACACAGTCGGTAAAAGTTAGACCAAGCAAAAGGTTACCCATTGGTAATCACTATTCAAGGTTAACCGAGTATCAGTATCAACCGAGTGAGAAATCATGTGTTAACCAAGTTGATGGAAGTTTGCAGTAGTCGTCGAGTTGACAGTTGTCACCGAGTTGGAAGTAGGTCAAGCATTAATGACATAAAGTTTTAAGCTGGAATTCAGAAAATGCTATCAATACATGGAAGTCTGAGTTCATTTTCACAAAGTAATTTCGGAGAGCAAAAAATTTCACAGAGCCAATTTGAGCAAAGAATCTTTCAAGTTCATCCAAAGTAGTTGCAGATCAAACTGAGCACATTCTTTGACATATTCTGAGTAAGTTGAAACCCCTACCGAGCATATTCATCATACTTACCAAAAACCTAGTTTGTTATAATGGCATCCACTACGAGCACTTCTAAAGATGTGGAAGAGGAAGTTAATCTTATTGTGTCAGCAAACTATAGTGAACCCAAGTACAAGTTAGACCCAGAAATTGCATCAAAAAATAGATTCAGTGGGTGCTTTTTCTAGCATCCCACCTAGGGTTTTATTGGTTGAAGACATCTGATCATACATTCATTGCAAAATAGGAGATATAGGATATTTCGATATGTATGTTGCATACCAGGCACTATGTGATGAAGATACAAAGTTGAAACAAGAGCATAAACAAGTAGAATTGATTGGACTCACTAATGCCCTAAATTTTTTGAAGAATTTTAAAATAGAATGGATAAGGGTTGTGCTAAGTCGATATCATGAGGGCACATTTTGGCTAGATAAATTGATCAAAGTGACAAAGAAAATAATTCATAGGGTTACAGGGTATCCTACAACTGACAAGGCTAAAGCATTTCAAAGTTCATCTCGAGCTGATGTTGAGAAAAATATAGGCGCAACATGGGATGAAAAAGCATTAAAGATTGCATCAATTGTGGATCTAGAAGTTAAGTTTGTAGCACATGTAATAGGTTATAAGTTCTTTCAGTCGAGCGAACTTAACAATGTACCGTGTAGTGCTGTGGATATGGCTTACAAAATGATAAAGAAGGGTCATTAGATAGACCTTGCCGAGCTACTCCTGAAATAGGTTGAAGAGAATATGAAAATAGTCTGGTCATAGAAGTCTAATACTTATAAGTTTGGCTCACTGCTAGTATGCTTATTTTTCTATCTCTAGAAATTCTTTCCTTCTATCAGTCACAAAGTTTGGTCTACCAACACACCTATCATTTCGCAAATTTCTGATATAATGAAAAGTTTGGGAGATAATGCAAATAATGTTGTAGATGGTTATTTTGAGAAGTTTAAGATTAAGATGAATCTTAGATATATGATTCCATGCTCACTGGTCGAGAATTATGAGATGGACATATGTTTTCTAGTTAACACTGACCATACATTGATTAAAGCTATAGAGCCAAGGACTAAATGGCTAGCCCCCATGGGATATGAAATGGATCATGATTTTAGTTTGAAATCAATCAAGGCTTTACTAGCTTTATCGAAGGACAAGAAGGCTGAGATATTTGGAACCTATGAAGAGGCAAAATCTAGAATAAAAACAGATCTTGTCATCGGCAAAATAATAAGAAAAGCAAAGAAAATGAAGAAAGTTTTAACTGAGTAGTTTGGAGATGTATCTGACTCATTTGAGGAGTCACTGATTGAACCTACAACCAAAGGTCAGTTACTGTTAACTGAAAAGGCACATGATAGTGAGGAAATTGAGTCTGACAAGGAAAAAGATTCAATACCGATTTCTCCCACTCCAACTCCAAAGAAGAGGTAGTTGCCTGTGTGGTCAGGTGCATGAACAAGGTCAATAGCTGCAGCTTCACCACCATAGAAAAAGGGAGTTGAGAAGGTAATAAAACCCAAGGAAGCTACACCAACCAAAAATTATGCAAAAAGAGGAACCAAGGTTGCAGCTGCAGAACCCAAGAAAAGGAGAAGATTAATTAGAGGAAGAGAAGACCTTGATGATGAAGAAGATGACAACAATCAATTCAAGGTTGTCAGTAATAAGAATAGGTCAATTGATGAGGTTGCTGTAGACATAATTGAGAATGGAGATCTCACAGATCTGAAACTTAGTCAATTTGACAATATGTCTACCGAGGATCAAAATACAATTGAGGAGGTTGTCATCCAGATGATGGTACACTTTAAAAGAGTTCCATTGGAGTTTGGAAAATCACTGCCCAAGGCACTAGAAGAAATAATAAATTAGAAGTGGTCATATGCCTTGGACACCGACAAAAAGATGAGGGAACAATCCCTAATTGAAGCTGCACCAAATCTAACTCTTAATGAAATTGATGAATATATGAACACTTACTACAAGAGATTCAAAGTAAAAGGTCAGGCTATGCAAATATTAGATGAAAATCTGGCAAATGTTGATGAGACTGGTCAACTCATGTGGACATCCATTTTTGCAGCAAAAGAGCAAGTTGAGAAAGAAGCATTTCTAATCTATCTAAGAAGAGACAAAGGTCAAAAGGAAAAGGTATTCATATAGATGATGATAATGTAGCAAAGAAGACAAAAGAATTAGTTGTATCATTTACCGAGGTGATTGATACTACACTTGACAAAGAAGTTAAAAGCGGTTCACAGGATACACTAGATCCAGTAATGATCCAGTAATGATCCAGATAAAAGAGACAAATGATGAAGATGTACTCATTGAGGACATCACTAATGGTGATCCTAATGATAGAGATGATGATGAAGATGTGAACATTGCACCCGACAATGCACAAGATGAAGGTCAAGTTATCGAATGTGCATACACATCATTACCGAGAGAGCTTCCTATCCTTGTGGAAGTAGTTGAAATTTTATCTCAAGAAAAACCTGAAGGTTTAGACCTCAAACAACCAAAGGATACAATAGGGGAACAAGGAGTAGAGACACCTGCTAAAACAAACCAACCTAAAGAGAAAGAGGCACTTGAGACAGAAACAAAGGATCCAGAGAATCCTAATGTAATCAAGGCCACTCAACCAGACACTACATTAGAGGCTTCGACATAGTCTACCAACACAAAGGTCACTGAGGAGCAAAGGAAGGCAGATATAGTGTCACTCGGGCAGGTTACACAAAGTTATGAGGTAAAGGACATTGTACCAATTATAAAGAGTTCACCTCAAGAACCAAAGAAGAAGAAGAAGAAGAAGAAAAAGAAAGGAAAAGGGCCGGTCACATTAGATGAAGTCATAGTTATACCATATTGTGACTCAAGGACCCTAAGCCCCAAGGAACTAAGAAAATATGGGGAGTTGTGTACAAGGAAAGCATCACAAGAAAAATTGAAACAAGAAAGAAAGAGCAAAGAAATACTTGAGAATGTAAGAGATATATTACAATAGGTTGTACCCGAGGTACATATAGATGAGGACACTCCGATCAAGGATCAACTCGCTACACTTGTTGAAGAGATCAATGCCCCATATGTTGAAGCAAACAAGAGAATAGAAGAACAGGTAGAATCCAAGATCCAAGATAAACTTGCAAAGAGAATCAGCCAAGAAGTGGCAATTCACAAGGTTAAGCTATCTGAGGTAATAACTGAAATTTAGGGTATTACTCAATTAATTTGTCAAATTTTATTCAAATTATGCACAGTGGAAACCTTCACTGCCGAGATCAGTGAAAATATTAAAAAGCTTGATAATGAAATCATAGCCAATGCACAAGAAGCCTTAACCGAGCCTCAAGAATTTTCCAAGCATATCTTGAAAGTTCAAGAACTCAGGCGGTTAAGAGCAGATCTCAGGAAACAGGAAGAAATAATCAGTGAACAAGTCACAGAATTGCAAACCGAGTTGCTTCCCTACTTGAAAATATTTGAGAAGAACATTGTCAAGGCACAAACGCTTGTTGCAACACCAGAAATCTCTATGTTGGACAACATTTTTGACATGCTTGCACAAGTCGGTCTTGAGCACATTGCTCTCACCAACTTGAAAGAGGAATGGGAAAACCTCTTGGAGTCATTGAAGAAAACCCACAAGAACATTTTTGATAAGTTGTAAGTATCTATTTTTCTATATTTGGCATTGATATCAAAAGGGGGATAATAATGTATATGCCAAATATGTATATAAAATGCTAAGTATACTACACATTACCGGGAGCATGCAGCAAGGGGGAGTTATAGAATTTTTTTGATAAGTATCTATGTATATGGCGGAGACAAAAAGATTTTGAGACATAAGGTCTTTATACATTAAGGTTTTGATACTAATGCCAAAGGGGGAGATTGTTATCTCTATTTGAGCATTAAAGGTTGTCATTAGTATCAAAGACATCGGTCGATTACCTATGCTATTCTAGTCGGTAAATTGCAAGCACTTCAAGCCAGTCGGTTAAGTCTTCACACTGAGCACCAGGGTAGTTCTATTGAGCATCAGTGTACACTGATATCGAATGGTAGTAAACACTAAGCAGATTGGACACCGAGCACCAGTATATTTACTGAGCAATATATACAGTGTTTACCGAGGAAGACGGTAAATCGAATAGTAATCAGGAATGGCATAGTTATCTATGCAAACAGTTAAACAGAATCACAAAACATTTTACCAAGATCGAGGATCATTTATTGTAAGATTCCATCATTAATTGCAATGATAATCTTTATGTATTTGCTAGATCTAGGTTATTTTTGTACACCGTAGATCTTAGGGTTTTCTCTAAGATATTGTAACCTAAATTTTGTTAAGCGAAAAAATTAGTATGATATATAAATGTAATTTCATGTTATTTTTGTATGCATGAGAGAGAATCTTGATAAGGAGTTTGAGAACTTGAAAAGAAATTCTTGAAGCATTAGCCAACTTCATGAATGTTAGTCATCAGGCAGAGCAGAATAGTATTCAGAGATATTCAGATTAAGCAGAATCAGACAATGCTACCGAGCAGTTCAGAGCTGAGATCTTCACACAGAAATGTGATATCTGTTCAGTATTTCATAGATCTGTATCAGACAAGTTGAGTTGTCATTAGCAAATAGTTACCTATTATTTTCTAATCATTGTAACATATTTTTGGTAAAATTTCATAACAGAGTAGACCTAATAGTCTTTTTGTAAATCTCTTAATCGAGTGCACACTCAAGTAGTGTTGTTGAAATCCTATCACTAGGTAGATCTAATCGATCTAACATGTTACTCCTAACATGGTATGATCACCAGAAGTGATCACAACTTGTAGCCCTAATAGGAAAACCTTTTCTATCTACAGTAGTAAAGAGTTTGTGGGTGTCATTCCCACCGCAGTTTTTACCTTCTAACAAGGGTTTTTGCGTTACCAAAATACTTGTGTTATGTGACTATTATCTTATTTATTTCATGATATTTACTTTGATAAGTTAAATGAATGAATGATGCATGCAATGGATTCAAGTTATAGTTGAAGGTTACTACTATTTGTTGTTTAAGGTTAGAAAGGTTTATGAGTTAAAAGTTTTAGTGGGCACTGATTCACCCCTCCCCTCTCAGTACCCCATCTCTCTAATTCCAACACGGTTTGGTGTTATCCTCTCATGCCCTCGAGTTTGACTAATTCTTCTCAAACAATTTTTTGATTTTGGAAGCTTAAAAACTTTTCTGGCTACCTGACATGTTTCTAAACACTATTAGTGGACTAGGTTGTCTAGCGTCCTAGTATTAGTGGACTAGAGCACCTAGCACCTTATATCCCTTAGACTATGGTGCTTGGTGTCATAGTCCAACCAAAAGAGGCCCAAATTTGAACTATTTAATAGTCAAAAAAATGGTGACAGGGAAAATGCTCCTCGTGTCAACCTTCTTCAAATTTATCAAAATGTTTTGTGAGGTTTAGAATATAAGAAAGCCTCACCCCCTCATTTGAACATTTCATTCTCACAATTGACTTCTCTTGTCAATAAATTGTGCTATAATTTCAATAATTTTCAAGTTAGTGAAGGGTGTGAGTTTTAGCTCATTCAAGGATTTAAGAATTAAAGATGACATACATGATTAAGTTCATATGTGTCCTTCATGAATGAAGATATTTTCAAATTCCCTTCTAGCGTAATCAACCTTTCATGGAGGCTTCAAGGCAAGGAAAATTCATGAAAAAGGTATTAAATTTCTTATTCATCATCCTACTTCATATTCAAGCTCTCTTTTACACATTACTCATTTTAGGGAAGGTTAATTCCTTTCAAGGATTGACCTAAGAAAACCCCTATACAACCCAATTCCATTTTTCTCTCCTCTTGTGTGTAATAATTTAGATTTAAGAGAGAATAATTGTAGATCTACAAAGAGTAGGTTGAGTTAAAGAGATTGAGACTTTGAAGAAGTAGAAAACCTTGGATGTTGTGGCTTAACCACAAATTCTAACACTTTTTCAACAAAATTTTAGGGAGATGATCAAAGTGACATCTAGAGTTAAAATCCATTTTTTTTATTTGCATTATACATTTATGAAACTAGGTTGTCTAGCCATAGTCTCACATTTTCGAAACAAAATTTTAGTGACAGGTTCATTTTTTATTCCCTTTTCCACATTTGTACTTAGAGTTTGCATATATGATGTATAGCTTATTGTTTGTGCTTATTATTATTATTATTATTATTAATTTTACATCTTAGACCTAGTTCTTGCCTTATCCTATCCAATCACATAAATAACCAAAAAATTAAATTATATTGCATCCCATTTATGCCCAGATCTTATCAACCCCAATTGGTTTAAAGTTGGACCAATTAGATTATTAGTTAATGAGTGTTGATGAGAATGATTTTGATTCCTAGTTTTCATGTTTATCCTAGTGATCCCTTTTCCACAACTCTTAATTTTGGTGAACCTAACATCTCTTGTGCTTACATATCTTCTAATTTTCAAATATGATATATATTTCCTTTGATTATGATATCTCACATTTCTTAAATAGGTGGTTAATTAATCATTTCATTTATGCATTGCATTATTGTACCTATACTATCCTAAAATGTTAGCACCCATAATTAGATGCTTGATTAGGCCCCGTTTTGGTGATCTTGAGATTTCACGTCTGTTATGCTTGATCTAGCTACCTATTCCCCCTAATCTATCATTTTACCTATCTTTCCAGCTTCCCATTCAAATCCTAAAGATTTTTCATAGGAACAAAACACCCAACGCTTCTTGTTCCCTAAGTGTCGAGCCCAAATTTGAATTGGAGCGTTGTTATGGTGTTTCAATGGGAAATTAAATCCTGTGGTCATCCTAGATTAATTTTGAGTCCCTAAATGTGTGATGAGGTGTATAGACATCTTATCTATCCTCATTTTGGTAACTGCAACTAAGATCCATAATCTATTATTAAAAACCAAGAAGCAATCAAGTGATCAAATGAATTCAAGATTTGAAGGTGAGAATTGAAGGTCTCGTTTCTTTCCAAGTATCCAAGGTAATTTGAAGGAAATCTTCTCCATTATAGAAATCTTCTCTCCCATGATGGCTAGGTAGAGGAGTTTCTTAAGCAAGAAAGAAGATCCTTTGTCCATTCATTCATTCTTCTTTAATAGAAAATGTTTAATCAAGCATAACAACATTAAAGATCTAGAAGTTTCATTCATAGATCCATGCATTTATGAGGGAATCCTTTATTCCTTTATCCATTCCAAGGTCAACAAAGTGAAATTTAAGCATTGTCATGAATATGTGTGATCTCAATATTTTTTCATGAAGGTATTAGCAAGATAAATCTAATATTTACCTTCATTATTTACTTTCCTTTATACAATCTTATTTCATTTTTAAGGTTTATTCCTAAATAGGATTTTGACCAAGGAAAACCATTTTCCACAACCTTTTCCCTATTTTCTTATGTGTAAGCATAGGTGATGTAGTTGTCAAAACTTTTTTAGAAAGATTAGGATTTGTGGGATTAATAGTCAAAATTTTGGACATAACTCTTAGGAACATAACACCCCAAGCTTCTTGTTCCTAGGAAAAAATGCCTAGTGTGGAATTGTTCCTATCAGAACACCTTCAACTTTGGTCTATAGGTTAGTACAATTCTCAAGTTTCTATTTCTGGTCACTGCAAGTTCTTGTTTATTTCCATCAATCTATATTTTCCTAAAACTACTTTATTTAGTTTATTTTATTCATATATCTTGAATCATTATATTAATTCCCCAAATCCATTTCATTATTAATCATAACAATGAAGGATCATTATAGTCACTTAGTTCATAAGTCCTACTTGAGCCTATTGGGTCATATTCCTTCTGATTGTGCATTAGGAAAAGGTGGACAACACCCTCGTGTATCTTACCCCCCCCCCCCCCCCCCTTTTTCGTATTGTACATTTTAGTGAACCTAACACATGAAAATTACATTTTGATATTGGTGTTAGATCCCCTTTATGGAACACTGGATCCTCACTTTTTATTTCATAGTTAGATGTGTTATTCATTATATTTTATGAATAATTCAATTAATGTTACCTAAGTTTAATGAATGTTTGCAAATATTTATCAAATTTCATATTTATAATTTATAGATCTATCTTTTTTCTTCTCTTGTGCATAAGTGCTATAAAATTAAGTCCTTATTATAGCATTCCAGTGAGGAGTTGTCGTATATATGGGTTCCTTTGATCCTGAGTCCTCCTTATTTCCTAGGAATCTTGACGAGACACACATACCTACTAATAAAATTCCTACTATGGTTGAGAATCATTCTTCCCACTCTTATCATGATGAAGAAGACTATTTGAGAGTTCCTCCTACCCAAGTGAAAAATACTTCCCACAACTTTGAAAATTTTGAACAATGGTTAAGTCAAGATAATTCAAATATAAAATCTATTTCCTTAGTTTAAGGTTTAAGGAACTTGATTCATAATGATTATCATGGCATTGTCTTCTTAAGAACTATTTCCCATCTTGTTTATAGTAATGTTAAACCTCTTAAAGATTGTGCTCAAGATCTAGGTTTAAATCAACCTCCTTTTAGTGTTGAGACATCACTTCCCATACCTACCTCTTTACCTAGTGTTTCTACTTATGCTCAACCTCTCATGACTACATCTATTTCAAACACTGATCTTATTCATGTTAGTCTTGGAAGCATTCCTAATCCTATTGTTCCTCATCTTCAAACATTCCATGTGTTTTACAACATTCATCCATGCCTACCTACAACAAGGTTCCATTTTGTTATTCTAATATTTCCATTTCCCATAATGGTGATGAACTACAACTAATTAAGAACCTGATTGAAGAACTTCAAGTGATTAGAGATCACCGAGCACTAAACTGTTATGTAAGATAACTGAATCAGTTTTATGTTGTCATTGATGTCAACTAGTTTTGATAGTACTTATCATGGAGTTGCAAACATCTGACACATCTGTAGAAGAGAAGAGAAAGATGAAGAACTGAGACATCTACATAGAGGAAGATGGTTATGACAGATGAGGATAAGGAATACTCTTGGTAACTTATTGATGAGTCTATGACTTCATATTGTTGACTTGATTATGTTGCATTAATCTGTTATGAAGTTGGGAGCAAAATGTTACAAAGTAGTGTTGTCGGTTAATGAAGCATTCTAGTATACACCGAGCAATGTAGTGTATACCGAGCACAGTACAAACCAAGCTTGTGTTCACCGATGCATTTCTTTGTTAATTGAGAATGAACAAAATAACTAAATGATTAGTTTAGCCAACATAAGTTGATGAGCTGTAAAGTGTATGATCATGAGGTGCACAGATAAAGTTTGTTATAAGATCGACGACTAGCAAAATTCAAGGAAGATCTAAAGGACATATTTGAAACATGTTACTGACACATCAGCCAAGGAAGGTTTAAGCGACAGAATCAACAAAGGAGATTAAGCGGCAAAATCTAATGGATGAAAGGAAAACAATTTACTTGTCTATTTAAGAGACTAGGGTTTCGTTATGAAACTTATGCCAAAGGAAGAATACTACAGAGATATCATGTGAACAAGCTTCATGCATGCCTGATCAAACTGGTTAAAGGAGAGCCGAACTGCAAAGATTACCGAGCGTTAGAGAGTTTTTATCAAGGGATAGTAAGTTACTGAATGTTGATGAATTGAATAGAAATATTGATCAGAGGATTTTTATGAGCTTAAGAATATATCTGAACATCTACAAATCAAGTTGTATTGTATTCAAATCAATTGTTGTTACAGTTTAACCATTGTAATCAGATAAATCTCTTAACCGAGTGGACTTGAAAGTCTTGTAATTTCATTCATAGAATGCACATTTGTTATCCTGTCAACCCCATAGTGAATGCTGGTTGGACGATAACAATTAGTGTTAAATCCTCTAACAAGGTCACACCTTACAGTGTGTTTTGTAACCTTTAATAGGGTTAGGTATTCACCGACCTCACTTCAGAAGAGTGAACAGTTTTTGGGTTGTCAGTCCCATGTGGTTTTTCCCTTCACAGGGTTTCCACGTTAAATCTCTTGTGTTATGTGTTGATTGTGATGATTGTTGGATATCATACTTTACAGGTTGCATATTAGATTTGATCGGTAGTTACTACAAGTTATTAACTGGTAATCAGTAAAAGCACATACAGTTTACTATTCTATGTTACCGAGCTTAAAAAATTTGATTAAATTGTTTTTGGATATACATTTTGTATTTGGGACAATGGATAACTGATTCACCCCCCTCTCAGTTATTCTAACAATTGGTATCATAGCATATTGGTTGCTTGGAATAGAGTTTTAAGGACTTTAGCATAAAGATCACAAAATGTATAAGAGGGATGTGCCAAAGCTGAACAAGGACAACTTTACAATATGGCAAAGCCGAATGAAACTACATATATCTGGAATTGGGAATTCTACCCTCACACTATTAGAGAATGGCTACATTACACCACCCACTAGACCTTTGAATCTTGATCAACTAAGAGATAGACATGAGCATAACATTACTATGATGGATATTGTTGCTGCTCTGACAGATACCGAGTTCGAAGATATTAAAGATTGCACTATTGCTAAAGATATGTGGGATAAACTTTCTCAAGTTTATAGTGGTGATACAAATGTCAAGAGAGCAAGAGTTGAAAGTTTAAGAGGAAGATTCGATGATATGAAGATGAAAGAAGGAGAAAACATTGTGCAGTACACAAATAGAATAAAGGAGGTAGTTCATGCTATCAGAGCATTTGATGGTGTTATTGATGAAGACACTGGTAAGAAAAATTCTAAGGACTTTATTGCCTATTTATGCCATCATAATATCTGCAATTCATGAAAATAGGTCAGCACCTAACATTACTCTCACTCTTCATGATAATCTGATTGGAAAGCTAACAACTTTTGAGCTGAACAACTATGATAATAGTGTTGTACCGACTGTTGAATCTTCTTTTATGACTTCTCTAAAGATTGGTAAGTCTAGTAGTAGAAATAATAAGGGTGATAGTGATAGAAATACTGATGAGAACATAGAGTTATTATGGTGATAGGCATTTCATTCTTTTTGTTAATGATTATACTAGATTGATGACTTTCATGTTCTTGAAAGAAAAATTAGAGGCATTTAAGATGTTCAAGTGGTATAAAGCAAAAGTAGAGAAAGAGACTGGTAAAGAATTGAAATGCTTAAGATTTGACAAAGGAGGTGAATTTATTTCTGATGAATTTACTAACTATTGTAATGAGCATGGTATAAAAAGACAGGTCTCTGCACCGAGAACACCTCAACAAAATGGAATTGTTGAAAGGAGGAATAGGTCAATAGTTGAATGTGCAATAACACTGATGATAGAGAAAAATGTTGCTCAGACATACTGGAGAGAGGCAGTTAGCATAGATGTTTATGTTTTGAACCGAGTACAATTGAAGAAGGACACTAACAAAATACCCTATGAGTTATGGTTTGGACACAAACCCACTGTAAGTTATTTTAGAATTTTTGGAAGTAAATGCTTTATTCTGAAAGATGAAAGAAATGAAAAGTTTGACTCAAAAGGTGATGAAGGGATATTTCTTGGATATTCCACTAAAAGAAAAGCATATAAGTGTCTAAATAAAGTTACTAATAAAATGATAGAAAGTGCTAATGTCAGGGTTGATGAGTTTGATGACAAGATTGCAAAAGAAAGCACAAAGGAATTAGAAGACTATGGTAGATTAAAATACATTGAGAATCCAAAGTATCTACCAAAGCCATAGACAATGACAACCGGTCAGCAGGAAAGCAACACTGAGGAACAGGAAAGAGAAACTGATGAGCAAGAAGGACCTACCGAGCAAGAAAATGAACTTGAACAAGATGAACAAGAAAGAAGGGATCAGATACTAGAAAGATTTATCAAAAAACATCATCCTAAGAACCAAATTATTAGCGACAAGCAAGCTGGCATACAAACGAGAAGTAAGTCAAGACAAGGTACATGCTTAGTTTGTGAATATGAACTAAAAAATGTTAAAGTTGCATTGGAGAATGAAAAGTGGATAAATGCAATGAATGAAAAGATTGAACAGATAGAGAAAAAATAGACATGAACCTTAGTACCTAGACCTAAGGATAAGAATGTTATCAGTACTAAGTGGATCTTTAGAAATAAGCTGAATGAAAATGGAGAGGTTACAAGGAATAAAGCAAGACTAGTTTGCAAGGGGTATGCACAAGAGGAAGGAATTGAATATGGTGAGACCTTTGCACTTGTTGCTAGACTAAAAGGAGTTCGAATGTTACTGGCTTATGCAACACATAAGAAATTTAAAGTTTATCAAATGGATGTTAAGTCTGCATTTCTAAATGGGATACTTGAAGAAGAAGTCTACATAGAACAACCAGAAGGGTTCGTTGATCCAGACAAGAAAGACATGGTATGTAGATTACATAAAGCTTTGTATGGTTTGAAGTAAGCATCAAGAGCTTGGTATGAAAGGATGCATACTTATTTGTTAAGTATTGGATTTGTTAGAACTAGTGAGAACAACAATTTGTATATGAAAGGAGATATTGATGATACTATTCTAATTGTTGAAATATTTGTGGATGATATTATCTTTGGAGGACAATATCACATATGTAAATCATTTTCTGATGAGATGAGACAAGAGTTTGAAATGTCTATGTTTGGAGAGATTAAGTTCTTTCTAGGACTACAGGTTATTCAACAGAATGATGGGATATTCATCACACAATCTAAATATATAAAAGAAGTACTAAGAACATTTGGCATGGAAGATGCTAAACTAGTTGGAACACCAATGGTCATAGGCTAAAAATTGACTAAAGAGGATGAAACTATAGAGGTGAACCAGACACTGTACCAATCAATGATTGGTAAGTTGATATATGTAGTACATAGTAGACCGGATATAGCACATGCTGTGGGAATTGTTGCACAATTTTTTGCAAATCCTAGGGAGTCACACATGATTGCTACAAAGAGAATCTTAAGATACCTTAAGAAAAAAAAGGATTATGGATTATGGTATCCTAAGGAAGGCAAGTTTGAACTTAAAGTATACATCGACACTGATTAGGCTGGAAATGTGGATGACAGAAAAAGCACAATCGGAGGAGCATTTTTCTTCAGTGAAAGATTTGTTACCTGGACAAGTAAGAAGCATTATTGTATTTCCCAGTCTAGAGCCAAAGCAGAGTATGTTGTTGCTACTACAAACTATTCAAATATTACATACATTAAGCAAGTGTTAGAAGGAATGAATGAGGTAATCACTGAGCCGGTGATTATATACTATGATAACACTAGTGCTATAAACATTTCAAAGAATACAATGATGCACTCTAAAACAAAGCACATATCTATCAAGTATCACTACTTAAGAGAACAAGTGTAGGAGAAGGAAGTGAAGCTTGAATTTTTTACATCTAAAGAGGAACTTGCTGATATTTTCACAAAGCCTCTATCGAAGGATACATTTGAATACTTGAGGACTAGACTTGGGGTCCTTCCCCTGTCTACTGGTCACTAATGTGATCTGGAGGTTGCATCAGCCTAATCTTATTATAAGATCAATCATGTTGATGTAGCATAGTTCATACTTTGGATTTCTATCTAAGGTTGTGAAATATTTGAGAAACAAGTGGCATAATCAGTATACAGAGATATAGTAAATGCATAGGAAAACAGTGAGTTAATTGGCTACTACAAGAGTTGTATGGTTTATGTTTTTTCTTTGGCATTGTTGTCAAAGGGAGAGATAAACAATATGATAACTAAGGAGAATACAATGAACATTTGTCTAAGGGAGAGACAATATGAGAAGATAATGAGAGAGAAATATAAGGAACCTTAGAGCTGCTAAAGATCATATCTACAGAAGATAGTCTATACAATGCAATGTTGTTATGTAACGTAGTGATTAAACATATTAAGCTAAGGAAGAGCTTACCGAGCTACAACATTTGTTTATAGAGTTGTAGAATGCATGTTTGGTATGTGTATGGTATACTTCATATTGCTTGAGTTTCCATTAATGCCAAAGGGAGAGATTGATGAACTACAACTGATTGAGAACCTGATTGAAGAACTTCAAGTGATTAGAGATCATTGAGCACTAAACTGTTATGTAAGATAATTGAATCAGTTTTATGTTGTCATTGATGTCAACTAATTTTAATAGTACTTATCATGGAGTTGCAAACATCTAACACATCTATAGAAGAGAAGAGAAAGATGAAGAACTGAGACATCTACATAGAGGAAGATGGTTATGACAGATGAGGATAAGGAATACCCTTGGTAACTTATCGATGAGTCTATGACTTCATATTGTTGACTTGATTATGTTGCATTAATCTATTATGAAGTTGGGAGCAAAATGTTACAAAGCAGTGTTGTCGGTTAATGAAGCATTCTAGTATACAATGAGCAATGTAGTCTATACTGAGCACAGTACAAACCAAGTTTGTGTTCACTGACGCATTTCTTTGTTAATTGATAATGAACAAAATAACTAAATGATTAGTTTAGCTGACAAAAGTTGATGAGCTGTAAAGTGTATGATCACGAGGTGGATAGATAAAGTTTGTTATAAGATCGACGACTAGAAAAATTCAAGGAAGATCTAAAGGAAAAATTTGAAACGTGTTACTAACACATCATTTGAGGAAGGTTTAAGTGGCAAAATTAGTGAAGGAGATTAAGCAGAAAAATCCAATGGATGAAAGGAAAATGGTTTACTTGTCTATTTAAGAGACTAGGGTTTCATTATGAAACTTATGCCGGAGGAAGAATACTACAGAGATATCGTGTGAACAAGCTTCATGCATGCTTGATCAAACTGGTTAAAGGAGAACTAAACTACAAAGATTACCGAGCGTCAGAGAGTTTTTATAGAGGGATAGTAAGTTACTGAATGTTGATGAATTGAATAGAAATATTGATCAGAGGATTTTTATGAGCTTAAGAATAGATCTGAACATCTGCAAATCAAGTTGTATTGTATTCAAATCAATTATTGTTATAGTTTAACCACTGTAATCAGATAAATCTCTTAATTGAGTGGACTTGAAAGTCTTGTAATGTCATTCATAGAATGCACATTTGTTATCCTGTCAACCCCATAGTGAATGCTGGTTGGACGATAACGGTTAGTGTTAAATCCTTTAACAAGGTCACACCTTACAGTGTGTTTTGTAACCTTTAATAGGGTTGGGTCTTCACCAACCTCACTTTAGAAGAGTGAATAATTTTTGGGTTGCCGGTCCCAGGTGGTTTTTCCCTTCATAGGGTTTCCATGTTAAATCTCATGTTATGTGTTGATTGTGATGATTGTTGGATATCATACTTTACATGTTGCATATTAGATTTGATCGGTAGTTACTACAAGTTATTAACTGGTAATTGGTAAAAGCATAGATAGTTTACTATTCTATGTTACTGAGCTGCAAAAATTTGATTAAATTGTTTTTGGATATACATTTTGTATTTGGGATAGTGGATAACTGATTCACCCCCTCTCAGTTATTCTAACAAATGGTCCCAACATTTCACATATGTCTCATACCAATCTCTCCACTGATTCCACTACCAATATCCTTTCCTAATGTAGAGGTGGGAGGTTTTGGTAGGGATCTTACTCCAATTGATCAAGGTTACAAAGGTTCAAGCCCTTACTGGGCCTCTCAAACTCCAAGGCTTCCAAATAGCCCAAACCACACTAAAGACTCACACACTTCCCCAAGCACAAAGAAGGTTTTTTTTTACCTTAAAAAGGTTGATTCAACAATATTTATCAAGTTTTATGTTTCTATTCAATACCCAACAACCAGACCTCTTTTTAGTCTACTAGGCCTAATTGTTTCCCTAGTAGGTCTCCAGCAACATAAAAGTAAAATTTTCACCCAAGTGTCTCAAAACACCAAAAAAATAAGTAATTTATTAAGATACCCTTTTCAACCTTACACAACATATCCAAAAATAAATATAGGTTTCTTTGGACCAACATACCCAACTCCACACTAAGCCCCTATTTAGGCATAAAAATGACTCATTTTACAAAGCAAGTACCAAGTAGACTTACTAAAAAGACCCAATACTCTTAGAAGTATCTCAATAGGGTTAAAAAAAGATTAATATCAACTCAAATAGATTCTTTGACCAATGCAAACACAAAACCCCCCAATTAGGCAAATCCCAAGCCCTCAAAACAAGGAATTTTTCAAATCTCTGCTCTCCAAACCTTTCTAGACCAAAAAAATGATTGATTCACCATTAAATGGACATATCCAAACACTTAATGTCATAAAAAATTCCCCTCGTGAAGGTATAAATCTCACTATTGTTCCTATACCTCCATTTTCATCCCCAAAACCATGCAATCAGTCTTGTATTCGGTGATCACCCTGCAACCAAGAATTATCCTTGCATTAAAAATAGTTAGATCATTAGTTTAAAATGTTATGATTCATCCCCCAACCTCAATAACCACATAATGTGTGTGAATCTTCAATTCATTGTTTAAAACCCCTGTCAAAACAAGGACTGTCACGACACAGTCAACCTTGATGGCTTAAAACTTAATAAAAAATGCTTGGTAATGATTAAAAACAAAATTTTAAACATATAATAATGATATCCAATCATTTATTTCAAAGGATCATCAAAGAAAAATGCAAAATTATAAGTAAACTCCTTCTTTATTGCATCAAAAATAATGTAGAAGCAACATATAGTGGATTAGTCTGTACATTCTCCTTAGCATTTCAAAATAAGGATTGAAACAAGTCTAAATAGACATACCTTAACTTCCCAAACCAATCCCAACTAGTTGGAAGTCCCTTAGCACACTAAATAACTCTAAACTTACTTTCCCTCCCTTTCCTAACTAGTCGTTAGGATTTAAATTTTCAAATTCTAATTTACATTTAAATGCAAATTAGACCTTAAAACCAATCCAATAAAATGGATTTTAATAACATAGGATCAAATAACCTATTCAAGACCCTAGTTACCCAATTTATCCCCATGGAGCTCTAATGGCTCATTTTTACATCATTTTTCTCCTAAGGTCCTTATCAGGTCCTTTAGGAGCTTTACCAATACTATCAAATTGATCATTGCATAAAACCATAATAGGTTTCAATAATTCCCAATTAACTTGTAGGAATGTCTTCTTTCTCTTCTCCATGCTCTGATCAACTGGTGTCTTCAATTTCTTAGGTGCCTTCATAGATGCTCATGCATCATACACCCCACCTTTAAAAGAGCTCTTGAGCTAATGCTCTTTGTCTTCAAACCACCCATCCTTCTAGATGGTGTTATGCATCCTTGTTCCTTTCTAGGCATCTGCAATATCTCCTTCATACCTACATTCACATTGTCAATAAAATCACAACATAAAACATTTTTATCACAAACTTTACTGCCATGCTATTTTTTGGAGCAGTCAGCACATTGTTTGGTTTCCTGCCTTCCAAGGCCCACATAACCATTGTATTTTCCTTAAATAAACTACCCTTCCTCTGATAAACTAGAGGACACCATATTCCTCTAATGAGTCTTCCATTTTTGTGATTATTAGCAGCATCATTCATCATGTTGTCAGCATCACCATGCTTCCTCATTAACAAAGACCTCTTCACAGTCTGATCCTTCACCAAGGACTAATTTTTAATGCTTCCCACATACTCTCTTTTGCCAAAACATACCATTCTAACCTTACCATCACAAGGTAAAGGTGTTAGAATGAATCTCTGCCCTTTTTGACATACAACATATGTATTTTCAAACCCATAGTGAACTATTTTCCTAGAAGACTGCCAAGGCATACCTAGGATAATATGGCAACATTGCATAGGTACAACATCACAAAGTACCCTATCATGATAATATACAATGTTAAAATCAACATATTCCTGCTCTCTAATCATTAAATTATTATCATTGTTCACCCATGACACACTATAAGGATGCTCAAGTGGAAAAGTTTTCAAATTAAGCTTCCTTACCATCTCATAAGAAACTAAATTCTCAAATGATCTAGAATCCATGATCACGTTGCATACCTTTCCATGACTTTTACAACATGTTCTAAAAAGAGTTACCTTTTGCCTCTCTTGTTGTTGCATAGGTGTCTTCCTCACCATTAAGTATTCATCTTCTTCTGGGTCTGCCATCCTTGTTTCTTGTACTAATTGTTTTTCTTCTTCCTCTCTACCTTGTGTCAAGTGGACTTTCTTCTCTTCCTTCTTGAAGTCAGCCTCTTTCTCAGGACACCTAAAGGATTGATGCTTAACTGCTCCACAAGTAAAGAATTTACTAGTGAATATGCCACTGCCTCTACCATAACCAAAATTTTTACTGCCTCCTCTTTGCTTTGAATTAGCATTCATGCTCTTTTTTTTGTCATCACTAGGCTTCCCCTTCTCCTCATAGGATCTGCCTCCTCTTCCTTTGTTTGGGTTTCCTCTACCACCACCATTATTCTCTTGTTTTCTCCTCAACTTCTCCTCAACTCTCACGAAAAATTTGTAACATTCCTCAATAGATATAGGGGTTACAAGAATTAATTCATCTTGGATATTGAATCTAAGTCCCCCTAAGTATCTTTCCATTTTTTCTTCCACATCCTCTTCATGGCCAACTCTAATGTCTAGCTTGTGGAATTCTTCAGTGTACCCTTGTACATCTAGGTCTCTTTGCCTAAGAATTTGTATCTTCTTGTACATTTTCACCTTGTAGTCACTAGGTAAAAATATAGTCTTCATTTTGTCCATCAGATCATACCAAGAAGTAATCTTTGGCTTGTCACTCTTCCATCTCTCTGCTTGAACACAATCCCACCATAACAAGGCATGTCCTCTCAACCTTGACTTTGCAATCTTTACCTTTTATTCCTCTTCAATATCTTCACACTCAAAGTAGTTCTCCACAGCACTAAACCAATAAATTAGTTCTTCATCATCTATCTTACCCGCATACAATGGTAAGTCTAATCTTCCTTTTGCATCTCCACTCCTTATGGCTTTAGCAAACTTTTCCATTCTCACATCTTTAGGATCTAATTGTGTTTCCTCTCTCAAAGGGATATATTCTTCTCCCTAGTCTTCAAATTCATCATCATCTTCTAACCTGATCTTACCTCTCTTCTCAAGTATAGTCAATCTGCCAATCAAGAATCTCATCTCCTTGTCCTTCTCAATCTTCTCCCTTCTCTCTTGTTCAAGGGCTGTTCTCATCCTTTTGTTCTTTTCCATTTGCTCCTTCACAAGCTTGGAAAGTTCAGCACTAGTGACCCTCTGATGGATCCCATCATCTTCTATTTCTAACATCTCCAATGTAGAAGATCAACTTTGGAACACTCAAGGAGGAAACAGACACTCCAAGGCCTCAATAAAGGATCAAGTACACCAAAGACCCCAAACATTTTCTTCTCTCTCTCAACCTAGGATTCTCTTAGGCTCTGATACCAATTGATGTAGAGGTGGGAGGTGTTGGTGGAGATCTTAATCCAATTGATCAAGGTTACAAAGGTTCAAGCCCTTACTAGACCTCTCAAACCCCAAGGCTTCCAAATAGCCCAAACCACACCAAAGACTCATACACTTACCCAAGCACCAAGAAGATTTGTTTTGACCTTATAAAGGTTTATTCAACAATATTTATCAAGTTTTAGGGTTATATTCAATACCCAACACCCCAAACATCTTTTTAGTCTACGAGGCCTAATTGTTTCCCTAGTAGGTCTCCAACACCATAAAAGTGAGTTTTTCACCCAAGTGTCTCAAAAAAATAGAAAAATAAATAAGGTATTCAGATACCCTTTTCAACCTTACACAACATATCCAAAGCTCAATACATGTTACTTTGGACCAACATACCCAACTCCACACTAAGCCCCTAATTTAGGCATAAAAATGACTCATTTTACAAAGCAGGTACCAAGTATACTTACTCCCAAGACCCAATAATCTCATAAGTCTCTAAATGGGGCTCAAAACAAAGTAATATCAACTCAAATAGGTTCTTTGACCAATGTGAACATAAAACCCCCAATTAGGTTACTCCCAAGCCTTCAAAACAAGGGTTTTTCAAATCTCCTCTCTCCAAACCTTTCCAGACCAAATTTTTTTTTGATTCACCATTATGTGAACATATAAAAACACTTCATTCCATAAAACATTCCCCTCATGAAAGTATAACTCTCTCTATTGTTCTTATACCTCCATTTTCATCCCAAAAACCATGCAATCAATCTTGTATTCAGTGATCACACTACAACCAAGCGTTATCCTTGCATCAAAAATAGTTAGATCATTAATGTAAAATTTTATGATTAATCCCAAAACCAAAGTAACCATAGAATTGGGGTGAATCTTCAATCCATTATTTAAAACCCCTGTCAAAACAAGGACTGTCACGACACAGTCAACCTTGATGGCTTAAAACTTAATAAAAAATGCTTGGTAATTATTCAAAAAAACCTTTTAAAAATCTAATAATGATATCCAATCACTTAGTTCAAAGGAACACCAAAGAAAAACACAAAATTTCAAGAAAACTCTTTCTTTATTGCATCAAAAACAATGTACAACCAACATATAGTGGATTAGTTAGTACATTCTCCTTACCATTTCAAACTAAGAATTGAAAAAATTCTAAATAGACATCCCTTAACTTCCCAAACTGATCCCAACTGATTGGAAGTCCTTTAACACACTAAACAACTCTAAAATTACTTTCCCTCCCTTTCCTAACTAGCCGTTATGATTTGAATTTTCAAATTCTAACTTACATTTAAATGCAAATTAGACCTTAAAACCAATCCAATCAAATGGATTTTAATAACATAGGATCAAATAACCTATTCAAGACCCTAGTTACGCAATTTATCCCCATGGAGCTCTAATGGCCCGTTTTTACATCATTTTTCTCCTAAGGTCCTTATCAGGCCCTTTAGGAGCTTTACTAATACTATCAAATTGATCATTGCATAAAACCATAATAGATTTCAAGACTTACCAATTGACTTGTAGGAATGTCTTCTTTCTCTTCTCCATGCTTTGATCAACTGGTGTCTTCAAGTTCTTAGGTTCCTTCATAGATGCTCCTGCATCATTTCTTAGACTATTTCACCCTTACAACAACAAATTTCCTCTATGAATCAATCCAAATTAAACATTACTACAAGTGACATTTCTAGCCCTTTGTCCTTGGACATCATCCATGTTTTTATCCCCCAATACATGGAAAGACCCCACTTGGAGACATATACAATTGATAAGAGTGATGCCACATCTTAGACTTTTCATAAGTTTCAAAAACCAAAAAGCTTCATTAAGATGAACAATTCATCAAACAATATTGACATGCAAGTGGGAACAACATCTAAAGGTGTGGCTCCTTTGTCAAATTATTTTAAACCTTCTCATAATTTTACACCTCTTTTTGAATCTTTTCATAATGTGACATTGAAGTTGATTAATACTAATATCTTACCACTTCATTCCATTAAGCCAATTGACCATTCTAAACAAACTAACAAGAAACTTTATCCCAAATCTTTTTTCCAGTATCATCACCAACCAGGTCATGATACTGAAAAGTATTACCACTTAAAAAATATTGTTCAAGATCTCACTAATTCCAATGTGATATCTATTGAGGGAGTTAACAACCAAGGAAATAATTCCATTTCCCTTCCCATCCAGAACTTGTAAATCTATACCAACCCTTTACCTTCCCATTCAACTAACACCATTGAGACCATTCCTTCTTCAACTACCCACGTTGTTGACTCTCCTACCATTGTGACCTATGAAACTAAGTGTACTGAGGCCAACAATGTTGTCAACCTTATTGATCAATTTGATCCTAAACCTAATCATTGCATTATATTTGATCCTAATGAGACTATTAGGCACATGATGGTCCTCTTTACATAGTTGTGAAGATTAATGGTCTTACCTCTTATGGAGTCCTTAAAGATCCTACTTGCATGGTGAACATTATAACTGAAGAATATCTTTACTCTAGACAACTCCAACAAAATTTCTATGATAAATCTAATGTGATGATCAAAACATTTAATGGTTTCAATTATCCTACTCCTGGTTCCATTACTCTATCCAAATAATTTGGTAAGAAAACCTTATTTGTCACATTTGTTGTCGTCCCAACTTTCAACGAGTTTCAAATCAAACTTGGCCTTCTTTGGCTCACTTCTGCAAAATTATAGTCTCTCCTATCCATAAGTGTTTGAAATTTCCTCATTATGGAGAAATCATCATGATTGACCATAGACTCTATCAACCTTTAGCTACTCAAGGAAACTTTGACCTTGATTTCTTTTGGCCTTCCATGTCTCAACCAATCCAACCTTGCAAAGATGATTATTTCTTATCTTATAAAAAATTCAAGATTAAGAAGATTTGTAAACTTAATAATTCCTCTCCTATAGCTCCATCTCCTTTCCCTAGACCTAGACTCCTTCCTACACCTTCCACACCTCCTATTTATGCTTCAGTTCCACCTCATATATCCTATAAACTCTTTGCAATTTCTATCTCTTAACCTAGTGCGGTGCCTTCAGTTATTCCTCTTAAAGAATAAAATGACTTAATGTTGATTGATACTAAACCAAATCATATTTCAAACAAGACCAAATATAACCATTGTGTTCATGATTATCATCATAAACATCATGCTAGAGCTCATAAGTGGGAATCCTAAAACCTTTCTGCCCCTTAGAGACAATAAGTATGCTTCCTGAAACCTTTTCGCCCTTAAGAGCCCTACTATTGCCTTGCTTCCCTTTGGTAACCCTATGCATACTCCAAGGGAGGAAGTAAATCTCAAAAAGATGAAACTAAACAAACATGATGATTCTATTCAGATTAGACATCCTATTTGTAATCACTTGAAAATGGACAAGATCAATTAAGTGAGAAATCAAGGCAAAGATCAACACAATTAAATGAAATCAAAGATAAATTTTAATAGAACCTTAATCCAAAAATAATTGAAAATCAAAAGCGATTAAATCAATTTGAACCTATTAAATCATGATTAATCAAATCAATATGTAATTAATCTAATTAATTACATAGTTCAATTTAAATCAAATCAACCCATTCAAGGGGTACACATGACTAAACAAATTAAATAAAATCAATTGATTAATTCCTATTTTCTCTCAACACCACATGGGAGGAAAAAACCTCAACCAATAGGATTTAAGGATGGAGCTCACATGGATTAAGCCTAAAATGAATCTCAATCACTCACTTGGAGGATGAATCTTGTCCACCCATTTTGTTTTCTTGTCCCAAGCTTTGAGGACACAATATTTAAATTGTCTTCGAAGGGTGGAACCATGGACTTAACCCCAACTCAATCATGATCAACTCAACTACACCCCCCTACCCTTGCCAAAATCTACAAAAGCAAGACATAATTCACTCATAAATCATCCACAAATCTGAGAATAGCATCAAACCTCTTGCAAATTAGAGCTAGAAAGACAAATATAGGAGCTAAATAGATAATTTCAATTTGGAATTAACATTTTTATTAGCTTTTTTTATCATTTTCATTTTAGGACTATCACTAATGGAGGCTTGCTGAGAGCTTTATCATTAGCATCCCTAAATAGAGATCTATAGAGTGCTTAATTGTCAATTATTAGCTTAAATAGATTACTATTTGTAGTAATTTAGTGTTTATTTTGAATTATTGATGATACTAACCCTATGAAGTTACTTTTTCTAGTACACAAAATGACACCATTTTGTGTACTAGAAAAAGTACCTTCATAGAATTAGTATCATCAATAATTCAAAATAAACACTAAATTACCACAAATAGAAATCTAATGAAGCAAAGAATTGAAAATTAAGCACTCTATGGATCTCTATTGAGGGATGCTAATGATAAAGATCTCAGCAAGCCTCCATTAGTGACAGTCCTAAAATGAGAATGATAAGCAAAGCTAATAACAATGTTAATTCCAAATTAAAATTATCTAATTAGCTCCTATATTTGCCTTTCTAGCTCTAATTTGCAAGAGATTTGATGCTATTCTCATATTTCTGGATGATTTATGAGTGAATTATGCCTTGCTTTTATAGATTTTGGCAAGGGTAGGGGGTGTAGTTGAGTTGATCATGATTGAGTTGGGGTTAAGTCCTTGGTTCCACCTTTTGAAGACAATTTAAATATTGTGTCCTCAAAGCTTGGGACAAGAAGGCAAAATGGGTGGACAAGATTCATCCTCCAAGTGAGTGATTGAGATTCATTTTAGGCTTAATCCATGTGAGCTCCATCCTTAAATCCTATTGGTTGAGGCTTTTTCCTCCTATGTGGTGTTGAGAGAAAATAGGACTTAATCAATTGATTTTATTTAATTTATTTAGCCATGTGTACACCTTGAATGGGTTGATTTGATTTAAATTGAACTATGTAATTAATTAGATTAATTACACATTGATTTGATTAATCATGATTTAATAGGTTCAAATTTATTTAATGGTTTTTTTATTTTCAATTGTTTTTGGATTAAGGTTCTATTGCAATTTATCTTTGATTTGATCTTGATTTGATTTAATTGTATTTAATTGTGTTGATCTTTGCCTTTTTCTCACTTAATTGATCTTGTCCATTTTTAGGTGATTACAAATGCCCCTCTTTGAGTTGATGTGCGAAGCGTGTCAATTCAAAGAATGTCATGATTCTGTCGATGGTCGATTTCTGATGTTCAATGTAAGATGCAGATTCTGATGATAGGATTGATGTAGTTCTGATTGATTTAAGATCCTTGATGGTCAATTTGATGATAGTTCCCTGATATGGTACCTGATTTGATGTTTGATGCCCTTTTCGATTGATAAGTGAATTTTTTTTTGATAAAAGATTACGCTATGATTTGATGGTTGTTCCCCTGATTTGATGATCTTGATGTTGTTTTTGATTGTCCGAGTGTATACCCCCTTGAAAATGAAGTGAAATTTGATAGATGTTTGAAAAAGTTGATGGTTTAGGTCATTTTGCGTTGATTAGGTCAATTTTATATTGAATTTTGATTTCATTTATGATAATGATTTTGTGTTCGTGTGATGACAAATGCCCCCTGATTTGGCAAATTTGGTGAAGAATTTGGGTCCCTAGGCCTTTTCTAGTCAAAGATGCCCCCTTTTTGGTCAAAATGACTTATATAAAGGGGTAAAAAGTCATTTTTACTATTCATTTTCACTTGCTTAGTTGAATTTTTCTCTTTGACTCCCCCGAGCTTAATATGATGGTTATCTCGATTAGAGAGCACCGGTTCGAGCGTGGTTGAGGATACCTATGGCCGTTGACCTATAGACCTTCGGTAAGTGCTTGAACCTTTGAGTTTTTAATTTCATGCTTTAATTTCCAAAAAGTTTGAATTTTTCAATGAAAAACCCTATTCTTTTCTTTTTTCAAATAAAATAGCATGTTTGAGCATTCTTTTAGCGTGTTTGCGCTTCTAAATAGCGCTTCTGTGCAAGGAAGCAACACTTTTACACGTAGTGTTTAGGGCACATTTCACTTTTGAAATTTACTTTAACGCTTTTGTATGCATTTGTGCTTTTGATCTTTTTAATGGCGCATTCAAATTTTTAAATAGCGCTTTTGAATAGTTTTAGCACATATGAAACTTTTTAGCGCTTTTGATCATTGTGATAGTGCTTTTAATCTTTTAAATAACACTTTTGCATTTTAGCACTTTTAAGTAGTAAAATAGCACTTTTAACCTGATAGAAAAAAATTACAAATGCCTTAGTTTTCCAAACTGTTCAGTATTGTCAATCAGTTGATTGGCGTAGGTAATAAACCTAATTTGTTAGCGAGTCATAGGATGTCAGTTTGAGTTAATTGTAGTTTGAATGTTTGATCATCAATCTAGATTTTGATGATGGATGATGATAAATTTTCCATCCTCTCTGAATAGAATAAAAAAAATTGATTGTGGTTTGATAATTTGTAAATATTTGATTGACTTAGGATAATTCAAAAGATAACTATTTTCGAAATTGATGTGATTTAACTTTCTTTTTGCAGGCAATGCTTAAGTCACTGGTCATTCGAGGATTATATCCCTTATCATTCAGCATGATTGATGACTTGAGTAGTGTGGATCAGAGACATATAGGTAGATGTGGCCTTTCTTTCATTCTTGTACTACTTCGATTCTGAGTGAATCAAGGGTTGATCACTGCTATGGCCGAGAGATGGCACTCGGCCCATAACACTTTTCACTTACTGATGGGGGAGATGATGATCACCCCTAAGGAAGTATACCACATCCTTCAGATTCCCACGCAAGGAGAGTTGGTCTTTTATGATCAGGTTTATGATGGTGCAGCGTTTCGTTAGGTATTCTAGGATCCCCCAATTGGTGATGACCATATTCAGTGGTCATAGTTTCATTCTTTTCCTATCCTGCCAGCTGTATTAGGTGCCCTAATTGGATGTTTCCTCATTCCAGATCAATGAGGTCATGGATTTGCAGTTAGTTGGGGTCCTATTTTGTAGGACTTGATGGCTTAGCCACGTCGATTTGATTAGAGATCATGAGTTCTAGCGCAACTCTATCATGAGTTGCATATAGTTGTATACCAGTGCTCTTCTACGCTCTCTACGGGAGCTATTTTTCTATAGTTGTGGATATGGAAGCATCTCCCAGTGATGAGACCTATTGCAACATGTCACCATGATCTGAGATGGTCATTTTCCTAGATGTACAAGGGTATGGTCTTGTAGGCCCACATGGGCAAGCTAGATTATTGGCACTGTGTCATCGATGATATGGACCAGGTCATCTAGCGACCATACTTAGGATGTGAGCCATGGCCTGAGGATGCGATAGTGCTTCCTTTCATGTGTTGTCCATGTTGGATGATAGGGCGGTCTCCTCATATTATTGAGAGATTTTTCTTTTGGTGAGTGCTACGATAGTATGGCCATGTATAGGGTATGTCGTAGGGTGTAGAGATGTATGCCTGCGTTTAGGCTGAGAGATCACTATATGGGCCGGTTGTTGATTCCAAGACAACTTGCCAGGAGATAGAGCAACTGGGTCATCTCCCATGGGATATGAGAAGTCACATTATTGATGATGGGGTGACCGATGATTATGCAGATTGGTTTGCTCGAAAACCTTTTTTGAGGTTTACAGATCTAGTGGAGAGGATACCAAGCATTGATGAGGAGTTTGATGATGACAATGGGGATGATGGTGGGGATGGGGATGGTGGCAGGGGTGGTGGCAGGATACGGTCTCACTGGGGATGACCGGGTCATCGAGCAACTAGATCAGGGTGAGTATTGATACCAATTATTATTGTTTCTCCCATTCCTCCTAGGGGTGGTATTCAGATGAGGGGTCAGGGTGTGGACAGGGTGTTGCATCAGGTTTCTATAGATTCGACAGCTAGATAGGGTCATCACTAGGATAGACATCAGCGATAGTTGGATGCCCAGGTATCACAACATTATTAGATTAGGCTCAAGGTAGATCGACACAAGCTCCTCCTCAGGATCCTCCATAGGTTGTTTCACTGATTGTTCCATAGGATCCTCCAGCACAGGCTCCTACTTCTGCTTCTATGCTAGCTTCTTCATCTCTTTCATCTTCTTCTTCTTTCGTTCCATCTCTATCTATTCCATATTCTTCTATGCCTCCACCATAGACTCCTTCTACACATGCTCCCAATTCAGAGGCTCTGACAGTTGCATCAGAGGTTTGAGCCTTACAATTAGATGTTTCATAGATCAGGCAACAAGTTAGCCAACTCAGTAGTATGATGCAGACTTTCATGGCTGCTATGAGTCAGCATGGGCTACAAGCTAGTTCGAGCCATCCTCCTGATACTGGTCCTGGTCCTAATGGTGGTGATGACACTGGTGGTTCAACCAGTTGATTTGGTCTTATATGATACATATTCTTTCATTCCTTGATGTACATGATGATTATTTTTGATATCAAGACATTGGACTTTGTTGTATTCTTTTGATCAGTTGATATTCCCTTATGTGTTTGATACTTGTTGATACTTTTATGGACTTTGATTTCCAAATGTTTCATTAATGATATCGTAGACTTTGATACTCTATTTTGATTTATGATGATGATGTCATAGACTTTGCTTCTCAATTTTGATAGATTTACTTTATGTGATGTCATCATGTGTTGGAACTCATGTTTTAGGTGTTTTACTATAATATGCAGATCTATATGATTCTATCTCCTATATGCTTTGTTTTATGCTTTTCAGAATGCAATTTTATGATATGGATGCACATGTTCTATTTATTCTTATATGGTTGTCTTATGTATGACATAGAATAGATGAATGGATGCAATATGAACTTAATAATGTGATTTAATGATACTTAATGCTTTATGGATGCAAATGATATATCGATGTGTTACATGGATAATGAAATAGTTAATGCGATGTAATGATGTTTAGGGATATATGAATGTATTTATTGGATATGAATGCAATGGATTTATGGTATGCAAATGTGATGGACCTATATGATGTAATGTATAATGATTATTGATTCTAAATATTATATGTGATATAGATGAATGATGTTAATGATTATAATGCAATGATAGTATAATGAATGAATTTAAATGAATAATGCAAGGCGCCATATTAAAATGAACTAAATGATATGCACCTATTTGACCTAATGGATATAATGAACATTAACTAATCAATGCAATGGTAAACGCACTTAATTGATTGATATGAATGACATAAAGAATGCACACTAAATGAGATTAAATTTAATATGAATGCAACCTAATGCAATGAACTTAATGAAAATGATTTAAAGGATGAATGCAACCTAATGCACTTAATGAATTGAACTTTGTGTAAGATATGAATGATGAATGCAACAAAAGGCAATTAATTTTATGAAAATGATTTAAACTATATGGAATGAACTTTGATTAAAATGAATGCACCTTAATGCAAATAATCTAATTGAACCATAGGGTGGAAAAATCTTAAATGAATGTAAGATAACACAAATCTAATGAATGCAAGCGAACTAATGGAATGCACCTTTGTTTTTTATTTCCAACACACTTGATCACACATAGTTTTTGATGCTCATTTGATTTTTGATTTGACTACATCCCCTTTCTATTTTTCCTTTTGCAATTTAATTTTTGAAGCTAAGAAAGGAAAATACTTTAAATCCATTTAATCTAGGATGTATGCAACTAATTGTCACCATTCAAAAATTTGGAGCTTATATTCATCATTGAGCAGTTTTTGGAATCCCGATTTAGTACAACTATCACTAGTTCAAACATGATGATATGAATACTTTTTGCACTTCTTTTGTTGCTTTCCCATCTCTTTTTGGTATGACTATCACTGATTGAATTCAATCATGAGAGTGCGAATACCAATTTTGTCGGATTCTATGTTGCAAGTGGATTTTGGTATTATGATATTGAACATCAAAATATCCAAGGTATCCTTTTGCGTAGACAAGCAAAAATATCAGTTTCATCATATGTACAAGTCCTCGATGATTCTTTGATGATCACGTCCTTAGAAAAATAATACATGCTTTAAACTTTGATCTTAAGACAATCATTTAGAAATAAATAAAATATCATGCTTTCCTCATAGCTTGTCTAGTCTAAAAAATTTCATCGATTTGCTAGAAAGACATGATTTCATTAATGAAGTCAACACTTTAGAAAAAAAATTTGGAATATTTTTCAAATCCATATTTCAAATGTAGTTCTATCTATTTCATACTTTTAATCTTGATAAAGATAGGGTCGTGTAAGATTTCAGATCAAATTTTGTGTTTGGTTAAAATTAGATTGGAATGAGGATTTGATTGAGTGTTTTACTTGCATTTTTGATGAATCCTTCCTCCTTTAGAGTAGATTGCCCCCAGTTTGATATGACGACATTTGTGGGACTTAGGACAATTTGCAGAGTAGGTGACCAAAATCCTTAGGTACTTCCAAATGTGACTGTGGGGTTTTATTATGCAATATATACAAATGCTGGTGAATGCAATATTTACAAGGATGACTGCTAGTTATGTGACTGACTTGGACTTTCAATGGCACCTGGTTACCAGGTTTTCACCGATTGATTGGATCTTGCTTTCTTTTTCTATTTTTAAAGCTTTTTCCTTTTTTTGCTACCAAGGTACCTATTTGCTAGGTTTTCACCAAGGCACTTTTTCTCTTTTTCTCTTTTTTTGTATTTTCTCTTTTTTCAATTTTTTTCTTTTCATATTATCAAGGTGCCTATTACCAAGACAACATCTTTTTGAGGATCATATCTAAATGTTTTTGGTTTTCTTCATGCTCAATTTTCCACTATTTTTTTTATCTTTTCTGCATTTCTGATTTGTTTGTTCTTTTCTGATTTTCAATGTTTTTGGTATTTTTAAGATCTCTTTTGACTATGTACAATAAATAGGATGTTTTCCATCTGATTTTCTGATACTCTTTTTTCTTTATCCTATTTCATCTGCTTTATGTGTAGAACCTTTTGAGATGAATGCTATTGATAGGTTCTTGTAACTCTTCTCCATCTCAATCAGCTAACTCATAGGTGCCTGTCCCAAAAGATGAAGTGATCACAAAAGGTCCTAACTAGTTTACTTCCTATTTCCCTTTCATTTCTCTCTTTGCTTGATTCTTGGGATTTTCTCGTAAAACTAAGTCACCTATTTGGAATGTTCTTGACTTGATATGCTTATTATAAGTCCTTGACATTTAGTTTTGATATACTTTCAAGTGATCAAATTCTTGTTGTTGTTTCTCATCTAGTGGTTCTAGTTCATGCAACCTAGCGACTCTATAATCTTCCTCACTTATCAAACCATGTAATGATACTCTCAAAGATGGAAGTTCTACCTCTAAAGGTAAAACTGCTTCTGTTCCAAAGACTAAGGAAAATGGTATAGCTCCTGTTGGCATTCTAATACTTGTTCTATAAGCCCAAAAGGTCAGGTTTATTTTTATATGCCAATCTCTACCTGAATTGTCCACTGTTCTCTTCAATATCTTTAAGATGTTTTTATTTTTTGCTTTGACTTGTCCATTACCTTGGGGGTAATATATTGATGAGGAGTGATGTATCATGTGAAACTTTGTGCATAGTTCCTTTAGGTCCTTGTTTTTGAATTGCTTTGCATTATCCGTTATGATGGCATGTGGGACACCATATCTACATATTATGTGGTTTAGGATAAATAAGGATATCTTCTTTCCTGTTGCAGTTGATAAGGGTACAACTTCCCCCCATTTAGTAAAGTACTCTATTGCTGTGATAATGAATTTATGACCATTTGAAGATGGTGGATAAATCATTCCTATTAAGTCTAAACCCCATTGATAAAATGGCCAAGGTGTCATCATAAGATGAAGCTCTTATGTAGGTACATGTATCAAGTTCCCATGATATTGGCACTTTCTACAAGTTTTAGCAAAGTGACAAGCGTCTTTCTCCATAGTAGGTCAAAAATATCCTATCCTAAGAAGTTTCTTAGCTAGGGTTAAGCCATTCAAATGTGACCCACAAATCCCCTCATGAGTTTCTTGTAAGGCTATATTTGATTCCTCTTTCTCTAGACATCTAAGAAGCATTCCATCTAGACTCTTACGATACAATGTGTCAGATATTAAGGTATAACAAGTGGCTTGTTGGATAAAGCTTTTCTTTTGGTTCCTAGTTTGGTCTATGGGTAGGATTTGGTCTTTTAAGTAAGTGTAAATATCTCCACACCAAGGTGATTCATGTTTGGTTAGTAAACAAATAGTATGAGGATGGATAGGGTCAAATGCGGGTTGCTCAACTTCTTCTACTAGGAATTCATATCTGACGCTTTGATCTGGTATTTGTAGAAGTGATGCCAAAGTTGCCATTGCATCTGTCACTTTATTCTTCTCCCTTGGGACTTGCTCAAATGTGATGAGAGTGAAATATTTGTTGAGATTCTTAACCATATTCTTGTAAGGTATCATCTTGTCATCTTTCATTTGATATTCATCATTAATTTGATTGATAACTAATTGTGAATCTCCATAGACTTGTAGCTCTATCACTTTCCATTCTAATGCCAATTTTATTCCAATGACCAATGCTTCATACTCAGCTATATTATTTGTGCATGGGAATAACAATTTGTATGATTTCAGAATGGTAGATCCTTGATGAGTAATCAAAAGTATGCATGCTCCTGATCCATGTTGTATGTAGGAACCATCAAAATATAGTTGCCATGTTTTTGCTTCAAGATTTACAATTTTAGAATCTGGAAATTCCACTTGTATTGGATGATCATCTTGTAATGGTGATTCTGCTAACTGATTAGATATGACTTGACCCTTGATATATTTATGATCCACATATTCTATGTCTAATTCTCTTAGCACCATGACCCATTTGGCTAGTCTTCCATTCAATGTTGTTTTGCTAAGAAGATATTTTAAGGGATCAATCTTTGTAATGAGTCGAATCTTGTGGGACAACATATAGTGGCGTAATTTTTGGGAATCAAAAAATAAATCCAAACATGCTCTTTCAATGAAGGTGTAGTTCAAATCATATTTTACCAAAGTCCTACTAATGTTGTATATGGCCTTTTCTTTTCTTGATTCATCTTCTTGTGCCAAGAGTGCTCCTAATGAGTGTCTAGTCGTTGAAATGTATAGAATCAAAGGATTGCCTCTTATAGGTGGCATCAAAGTTGGAGGGTTCATTAGATATTTCTTTAAAAATTTGAAGGCTTCTTCACATTTCTCATCCCATTTGAAAACTATGTCCTTATGAAGGAGTTGAGTGAAATTATGGCACTTTTCTACCAATTGAGAGATGAACCTTCAAATAGATTGGATCCTGCCTTGAAGAGATCTCATCTGACTTATGTTTCTAGGTGCTTCCATTTCCATTATGGCTTTGACTTTGGCTGGGTCTACCTCTATTCCTTTTGCTGAAACAATGTACCCTAGTATCTTTCTTGATTGAGAGATAGGGTACTGAGAGGGGAGTGGTGAATCAGCGCCCTCAAAAACTTTAACCCCCAAAATATTATTAGCAAATAGTAGTAAAATCAACTATGTTTGTATCCATTGTATGCATCATTCATTCAATTAACTTGTAAAAGTAAATAACATGAAATAAATAATAAATCAATCACATAACACAAGTATTTTGGTAACACAGAAACCTTTGTTAGAAGGTAACAACTGTGGTGGGGATGACACCCACAAATCTTCACTACTATGGATAATAAAGTATGTCGGTTAAGGCTACAAGTTGTGATCACTTCTGGTGATCTTACCTTGTTAGGATTAACAATTAGATCAGCTATATCTACCTAGTTATAGGATTTTAACAACACTACTTGAGTGTGCACTCAGTTAAGAGATTTACAGAAAGACTGTTAGGTCTACTCTCTTAAGAGATTTTTGCTAACGATGATTAGAAAACAATAGGATGTATCTGCAAATGACAACTCAACCTTATCTGATATAGATCAATGTAGTATATAATAGATATCACCTTTGTAGGTGTATATCTTGTCTTTGAACTACTCTGTAGCCTTGTCTAATTCTGCTTAATCTGAATGTCTCTGTATTCCGCTCTTCTCTGTTTGATAACTGATGTCTTAAAGTTGGATTTTGCTTCAAGATCTCCTTTGCTTGTTCATACCAAACATATCTTCCTTGTCAAGCTTATGTGAAAATGACATGAAATACAAATATATAGCATGCTACTTATGCCGCTTAACAAAATTAGGTTACAATATCTTAGGATAAACCCTAAGATCTACGGTGTACAAAATTAACCTAGATCTAGCAATTACATAGAGATCATCATCATAATTAATGATTATATCTACAATAAATGATCCTTGATCTTGGTAAAATGTTTTATGATTCTATTGTAACCATTTGTATAGATAAATGTGCCAAAATTGATTACTATGTCATTTTCTGTATTTCTCGGTAAACACTATCAACACTACTTGGTAGTTACACTAGTGCTTAGTGTCCATTCTACTTGGTGTTTACTGACACTTGGTATCAGTATACACTGATGCTTGGTAAAATTGCTGTGGTGCTCAGTTAGAACTATTATCTTATGTTCTCGATACTGCCTCGAGATAACTCGGTGTGAAGGCTTATGTAGTTAATTGGCTGGCATGAGTAGCATGAAGTACTTGCTTTTATTGAATGTATAACATAGGTAATCGACTGATTATCTTTGATACTAATGATAATATTTAATGCTTAAATAGAGATAATAATCTCCCCCTTTGGCATTAGTATCAAAACTTGAATGTATATAGACATGATGTCTTCAAAATTTATTCTAACTTTGCCATATATACATAGATACCAAAATTTCAAAAATTTAGTCCCCCTTCGGTGCATGCTTCCGGTAGTATGTAGTACACTTAGCATTTATTTACATAATTTGGCATATACATTAGCTTTCCCCCTTTTTGATATAAATGCCAAATACAAAAGTGTATACTTACAACTTGTCAAAAATGTGTTGATGGGTTTTCTTCAATGAATCCAAGAGGTTTTCCCATTCCCCTTTCAAGTTGGTGAGAGCAATGTGCTCAAGACCAATTTGTGCATGCATGTCAAAGATGTTCTCCAACACAAAATTTTTTGGTGTTGCAATAAAAGTTTGCACTTTGACAATGTGTTTCTAAAAAAATTTCAAATAAGGAAGCAACTCGGTTTGTAGCTCGATGACCTGGTCACTTATCCATTCTTCCTGCTTCCTCATATCTTCTCTTAACTACCTAAGTTCTTGAACCTTCAGTATATGCTTAGCAAAAGCATCTAGCTTAGTTAAGGCTACTTGTGCATTGGCTTGGATTTTGGTATCCAGTAGTTTAATTTTCTCATTGACCTCAACAGTGAAGGTCTCCACAGTGCAAAGCTTAATCAAAATCTAAATAATTAACTGAGTAATAGACTGTATGTCAGTTATTACCTCAGATAATTTCACTTTTTTGATTGCCACTTCTTGGCTAATTTTCTTTGCAAGTTTGTCTTGAATCTTTGACTCTACCCTTTCTTCAATTCTTTTCTCAGCTTCAATGTTAGGGGCATTGATTTCTTCTGCAAGGGTAGCAAGTTGGTCCATTATAGGTGTGTCCTCATTAATTTGTACCTCTGGTATGACCTACTGTAAGATGTCTCTTACATTTTCCAGTATCTCCTTGCTCTTGCATTCCATTCTTAGCTTTTCTTGTGCTGCTTTCCTTGTACACAACTCCCCATATTTTCTAAGTTCTTGGGCACTTAGGTTCCTCGGGTCACAATTAGGTATAACAATGATTTCATCAAGTGTGACCAGTCCTTTTCCTTGTTTCTTCTTCTTCTTCTTCTCTGGCTCTTGAGGTGAGCTCTTTACAACCTATATTATTGCTTTCTCCTCAACATTTGGCATGTTTTTCTCGGTTGACATGATTTCTTCCTTTTTCTACTCCTTGGTAGTTAGTGTGTTGGTTGTCTGAGATGGAGCCTCTGATGTTGTGTCAGGTGGGGTAGCCTTAGTTACTTTGGGGTCATCTTGGCCCTTAGTATCCTCCTCGGTTGCCTCTTTTTCTTTATGCTTATGTGTTTTGATCAGTGTTCTAGTGCCTTGTTCCCCTGATGTATCCATTGGTTGCTTAGGGTTTAATCCTTCAGGTTGCTCCTTTATTACAATTTCAACTACTTCCTTCAAGATAGGAAGTTCACCCGGTAATGATGTGATGGTCGGCTCAGTAAAATTACCTTCTTCCTGTATTGTGCCTCTAGCAATGTTCACATCCTCATCATCATCTCTGTCATCAGGATCACCACTTGTGATGTCTTCAATGAGTACATCTAATGCATTATTATCTATAATTTGGATCTTAACCTAATTCGGTGCATCCTGTGAAATAGTTAAGTCCTTGGTGGCATATTTTGTGTCAGGTACCTCAGTATCTGATATATCTACCTATTCTCAATTCAATGCCAGATCTGCATCTTCAACATGTATTCCTTTACCTTTTGATTTTTGTCTGTTCTTAGACAAGTTGAGAAATGCCATCTTTTCAGCTTGCTCTTGGGCTGCAACTATTGAGGTCCAGATGAGTTGAATTGACTCATCTATATCTGCTAGATTTTCATTTAATATCTGCATTGCCCATCTTTTTACTTTGAATCTCCTAGAGTATGTTGTCATGTATTCCTCAATCTCAGTGATAGACAAATTTGGAACCACCAAACTAGGGATTGTTCCCTCATTTTCTTCTCAGTGTCTAAAGCATAGGACCATTTCTAATTTATTGTTTCTTCTAATGCCTTAGGCAATTGATTGGAAAATTCAAGTGGAACTTTCTTAAATTTAATCATCATCTAGATGATTGTCTTTTCTATTATGTTCTAATCCTCGGTTGACATATCCTCAAATTGACCGAGTTCAGGATCAGTGAGTTCACCATTCTCAATGATATCCTCAACAACTTCATCAATTGTTCTATCTTTGTTGTTGACCAATTTGAATTGATTCTTATCATTTTCTTCATCCTCTAAATCTTCCTTACCTCTTATCAATTTTCTCCTTTTCTTCGGTGCTGCCGTAGTAGCTTTTGTTCCTCTCTTTGCATATGTTTTTGTAGGTGATGCTGCCTTTGGTTTTGTAAACTTCAAAACTCCCTTTTTCAATGGTGGTGAAGCTGCACTTTCTAACCTTGTTCATGCCCTTGATTGCACCTCTAATTGCCTCTTCTTCGGAGTTGGTGAAGGCAAAATCAGTGTGGACTCTGTCACTTTATTAGGCTTGGTTTCTTCACTATCATGTGGTTTATCAGTTAACATTAACTGACCTTCAGTTGCAACTTTAACTGATGAACCATCAGATGATCCAAAATCATCTCCAAACTTCTCAACTAAAGTTTTCATTATCTTCCTTGATTTCTTAGTTATTTTACCGATGACCAAACCTATTTTTATCCTTGACTTGGCCTCTTCAAATGTTCCAAACCTCTTTGCATTTTTATCCTTAGGTGTAGCTAGTAGAGTCTTGATTGATTTTGAAGCAAAATCAACATTCATTTCATAACCCATAGGGGCTAGCCATTTAATCCTAGGCTCCACAACCTTTATCAGTGTATGGTTGGTGTCCATAAGAAAACAAATATCCATCTCATATTTTTCAACCAATTTATTAGGAATTCTTCTCTGAGAATTCATTGTAATTTTAAACTCTTCAAAATAATCATCAAGAACTTTGTTCACATTGTTTCCTAAGTCATTCATCATGTCAGAAATTTGCACTATGAGTGGTTTGTCGGTAGACCACGCTACTTTACTGACAGAAGGGAAAAATCATTGTAGATAGAAAAATAAACACACTAGAAGTGATCAAAACTTACAAGTGTTCAATTTTGCCAACTGGATAGTCTTAATATTTTCTTCAATCTTCTTCAGAAGAAGCTCAGCAAGGTCCAACTAAAAATTCTTCTTTACCATTTTATATGCGATGTCAACAGCTCCACATGGTACACTGTTTAGTCTTCTCGACTGATAAATCTTATAGCCAATGACATGTGCTACAAACTTAACCTCCAGATCCTCAATTGTAGCAATTTTTAGTGCTCAAACATCCCATGCTACACCTATATTCTTTTCAATATCTACCCTAGGAGCATTGCGAAAAGCCTTGGCCTTGTCGGTTGTTGGGTATCCGATAACCCTATGATGTAGTCAAGGATGGTGGATCCAATGAAGGATAGTCCAAACCTTGCAGCCAACATAATTACATAGTGGAATACTCAATACAACAGATAACATAACAATTGTTTGAAGCAATTTTCATTAACATGCCTGATTGTGAGGCCTTCCGGGTTAGGGCCAATTACAAATAGAAATAATTCTACAAGATCCACAAACAAATCCAATACAATCTCAGCTAGTTCATCTCTGAAGATAATCAGAAGCTAATGGAAACCCTAAGGTAGATCTAAACTTGAGCTCACAAGCCTCCAAGAAATCTCCTTGTTCCCAAGTGTGCAAACCACTAGCTCTGCTACAAACAACTATCAGATAACAATCTGATCTGCAAGATCATGCAAGATCTTTTCCACAACTTTGCCAGCTTCAGCTTTCAGAACCTTAGATCCAACTCACTAAGTCTTCCAAGTCATGAACTTCTCTGATCCCCTCCTAAATCTCCCCTAAACATCTACCCAAACATCCTATAAATACTAATCATCAACCACAAGTCAGCTGGATGAGACCATTAACTACCCAAAAAAATAATTAAATGCCATACAAGTTGGCTTACAAATGTATACAAACATTTAATTCAACATGTCAGCCTATAACAATAGCTACCAACAATAAATGCACCAAGTCGGCTCAACAAATCACATAGAACTCCAGTTGATAAGCCAGAACTACCGAGCAATAGTGAATTAACCGAGCATACCAGGAATCACCGAGCACCAGTGTCAACTAAGCACCACAGGCATGACCGAGTAACACTTCACCAAGCGTTAGAGATTATCGAGTTCCTTCAGTGACCAAGCTTCCTTCAATGACCGAGGTCATCGATCAAAGCTACAACCGAGTAACACTGGCCAAAATACCAATACCCCATGTAGTTTCACCGAGCACAAAGAATTCCCCTGCCTTAACCTTGGATGCCCTTGCATCAGACACCCCAGGTTCCAAAAGATGTTTATATGTGAGAAGAACATCTTCCAGGATTCAACACATAAATCCCAAAATAGTTCTTCACATAAAAGTCCTCCACCTTTTTTGCTTGCAAATTTTTCCACTTCAATTTCCTTTGTCTCTTCAAGTCTTTCCTTGATAACACACATGTCAGTTCTCCATACTGATCATTCATTTTCTCTGGATCCACAATCTCAACTCAGATACCAATACTCAGGCTTCTCCTACTGAGCATTGCATCCAACAAAGGCATCAGTGAAAACTTCTTGTCATCCTTTTTAATAGTAAACACATTTCAGACACAGTCATAAATAGCTCTGCAATCATATTGCCAAGGTCTACCGAGCAATATATCACAACTATTCATCTTCACAATGTCACATAACACAAGATCCTTGTACTAGCCAATCTGAACATCAATAAAGCATTATTCTCTTACTTCCAAAGCATGAACATCTTGTAACCAACCAATCCTATAAGGACAAGGATGCTTCATTCTATTCAACCCAAGTTCCTGAACCAGGTCCTTAGCAAGAAGGTTATCAATACTACCACTATCAACAATAACATCACAAAGTTTACCTTCAAACTTGCATCGAGTTCTAAAAAAGTTACTCCTCTGACAAGGTTCCTCCTTTGTACAAGGCAATGTTCACCGAAGCAGCAAGTTCTTTGATTCAAGTTCATTCTAAATGTTCTCATTCATCATAGTAGTTCACCGATCAACCTTCTTCTATGTACACTCAAAATAACATTGTCCTTCCTCTCCATAGTTATAGCAAGTACCCTTAAAGATAACTCTACCTATCTTCTTCTTCGGTTCCACAAGTTTCTGTTCATCTTCTGCATCAGTCGGTTTATCCTTCATCGAGTGATCAATCTTTTCCTTCACTTGGGAGTTACTAGTTTGTTTCCTCTTCAACTTATCTTCTGCCTTTAGAGCATACTAATAAGCATCTTCAACAAAATCAATCTTTAACATACCAAGCTCATCCTGAATATTGAATCTTAGACCATTCACATACCGAGCTACCTCTTCCTTACCAAGGTCTTGGTGTCTAGACTGAATAGTAAGTTTGTAGAATTCCTTGGTATAATATTCAACAGACAAGTCCTTCTATTTCAAATTTTTGCTTATTCTTAAACAAGTCAAGATCATAGTCAAAAGTTATGAACTTAGCTTTCAACTTAGTCACCATCAACCTCCACTGACTAATCTTTGTTTCACCTTCATCTTCTCTATCTCTTTGTAGTTCTTTCCACCAAAGAGTAGCACGTCCTTTCAACTTTGTCTATGCTAATCTCACCCGAAGAGGATCTTCAATTTATTCCATCTCAAAGAAATCTTCAAGTTCACCAATCTAATCAATCAAATTGTCGGGCTTCAAGTACCAGAGAAAGTAGAAACTTCCATTTGGTAACTACTGCTAAACTGAGCTCTAGATCTAGGCAACTAAGGAGTTTTGTCTTCACTAGATCTATTCCTCAGTCATCACCACTAGATCCAGCAGTTTCAAATTCTTCAGCAGCTTCCTCATAACCATCTTTAGTACCAACATTATGAGGTGTACCAGCAACAACTCTCATGATCTCGGTGACCATGTCATTCTTCATCAATTCTATCTCAGATCTGACATCTGATCTGACTTTATTAGAAAATCTTTGATTCCACAACATCACAAAGATCTACAATAGCTCTAGGGTCCAATCTTCTCAGAGGCATCCTTAAAGATATGAAAAAATAACCCTCTGCAACAAACCCTCATTGACCACCTTGTGTCAATCTCCAAGCTATGCACAAGTCAGATCTCAACCTACCACCTTGAATAAACAACTAGGGCAAGATTTCACAAGTTCAGTGCTTAGGATATGAAATCTAGATTGCACACAATCTCTGCTTCAATAGGATCAATTTGGCAAGATGATCAACCATCAGCTCCAATAGGAACAAACTTAAGCTTTGATACCACCTGATGCAATCAAGGATGGTGGATCCAATGAAGGATAGTCCAAACCTTGCAGCCAACAGAATTACATAGAGGAATACTCAACACAACAGATAAAACAACAATTATTTCAAGCAATTTTCATTAACATGCTGACTGTAAGGCCTTCAGGTTAGGGTCAATTACAAATAGAAACAATTCTGCAAGATCCACAAACAGATCCAATACAATCTCAGCTAGTTTAGCTCTGAAGATAATCAGAAGTTGATGGAAACCCTAAGGCAGATCTAACTTGAGCTCGCAAGCCTCCAAGAAATTTCCTTATTCCCAAGTGTGCAAACCATTAGCTCTGCTACAAACAACTATCAGATAACAATCTGATCTACAAGATTATGCAAGATCTTTTCCACAACTTCACCAACTTCAACTTTCAGAACCTCAGATATGACTCACTAAGTCTTCCAAGTCATGAAATTCTCTGATCCACTCCTAAATCTCCCCCTAAACATCTACCCAAACATCCTATAATACTAATCATCAGCCACAAGTTTGCTGGATGATACCATTAAGTCCCAAACAAATAATTAAATGCCATACAAGTTGGCTTACAAATGTATACAAACATTTAATTTAGCATGTCAGCCTATAACAATATCTACCAACAATAAATGCACCAAGTCATCTCAACAAATCACACAGATCTCCAGTCAGTAATCCAGAACTACCGAGCAACAGTGAATTAACCAAGCATGCCAGACATCATTGAGCACCAGTGTCAATCGAGCACTGCAGGCATGATTGAGTAACACTTCATTGAGCATCAGAGATTACCGAGTTCCTTCAGTGACCGAGTTCCTTTAATGACTGAGGTCGTCGATCAAAGCTACAACTGAGTACACCAACCAAAATACCAACACCCCATGCAGTTTCACTGAGGGCAAAGAATGCCCCTGCATCACCCTATGAATCATATTCCCTTGTTACTTTGATCGGTTCATCAACCAAAATATCCCATCATGATACTGACTGAGTACAACCCTTATCCATTCAATTTTAAAAGTTTTCAAGAAATTTAGGGCATTTGTAAGACCAATCTTCTCGACTTTTTTGTATTTTGATTTTAATTTTCCATCACTACTACAAAGCTTCTGATAAGAAAACAATAGTCTCAAAATCTCCAATTTCTCCTATTTTGTAGTGGATGTAAGATCTGACATCTTCAACTAACAAAACCCTAGGTGGGATGCTTGAGAAAGCTCCCGCTGAATCAATTTTTAGACACAACTTCCAGATGAAGTTTGTAGTTGGGTTCATCATAGTTAGCCTGAAACAATTAGGTTCACTTCCTCTTCTACAATCTTAGATTCATTTATTGTGGAAACAGATGCCATTTATTAATCAATTTAGGGTTTCGACAAAATACATTGAATGTGCTTGGTAGAAGTTGTACTTACTAGGAAACGATGAAGAATGCACTTGGTTCGATCTAAAATTGACTTGAATGCTCCTAAAAATTCTCAACTTGAATTCACTCTGAATATTATCACACTCTAAAATCACTTTGTGAAGAATGAACTAACTCTTTCATATATTTATAGCCTTTTTCAAATTCCCACTTGAAATACTTGTCATTAATGCTTGACCTACTTCCAGTACGACGACAACTGTCAACTCGGTGATTACCCGCAAAAACATCAATAGCTTAGGTTAACACATTTTTTTTACTTAGTTGATACTGATACTCGATTAACCTTACGTAATAGTCACCGACAGGTAACTCTCTACTCGGTCTTGCTTATACCAACTGTATAACTTTGTTAGCTCAAAAATTTATAAACCATAAATGCATCTTAATTCATGCATATTTGGTATATGCACATCAAATATAAGGAACTATGTGTAAGATAAGATCACTTTGGAATATTAGTTCCATACATACCTATTTCACCTTAGGTGGAGGTACCAATGTCACCCAATCCAGTGGATGAGGTTTCACCGACTACATTGCTTGACTCAACATTCTCATTTGATGCCTTTCTCCACATAGTATTTCTTATCCTCATGATATCTGCAATAGTGTTGCCACTCTCAAATATATGTCCTTCTTTGGTGCTTGGTCTCTGCAATCCTTGCTCAGGTGACCTGACTTTATGACAATGTAAGCATGCCATACCAGTTCTTGTCCAACTTTGAGATTTTCTAGCCCATCTCTTCCTCATACAATTTGCTACAATATGTCCATACCTTCCACATATGTGTAGTTAACCCATGTGTTGTAATCCCAAGTGTATGCACTATTTTGTCTCTTTGGTTGATAAGGCTTGTTATTTTGTTTTGGTGTCCAGACTTGCTTCAACTTTTCCTTACACTCTTGTGAAGTGTGTCCATGCTTGTTGCAAGTATAGCAGTGTTTCTCCATGGTAGAATTGTTAGGATTCTATTCATCTTAGCTCTACATTCATAAGCTTGATGTCCAAATTTACCACAATAATAACAATAACCTTTAAACTTAGGAGTGACTTGAGGTTTACCTTGTGCTTTACTCTTGCAAACATTTGAAGTATGTCTTGGTTTGCCACAGTGATAGCATGATAACGTCTTAGGTTTCTGATTATTAATGTTGTTCACCTTGTTCAACTTGTTTGGATGATTCTCCTTGTCCAGTATAGCCTATTCCAGCTTTGCTTCCCAAACCTTCTTTGATTAATCAGAAAATCATCAATCTTCTTAGAACCGTCTTCAACCTTCTTTATCATTTTATTGTGTTGTTGCCGCATCTTTACTTCATTCCTTAGTTTTTCATTTTCCTCCCTGAGTATTCCAATATCTTCAAGTTTTCTTGACAAATCACCATTTACTCAGTTGATATTATGGTTTACATTCATCATCTGATTGGTATTTCAAAATGATGCGCGATACTTAGTCTTTGTATCTCAGTTTCTTTTGCTTGAAGTTGTTCAGTTATTTGTCTTTGGTCTTCAACAACTAGATTCCTTTCTTGTTCAACTTGTTTAGAATTGTTCATTACATCAATCATTCTCACCATCTGTGATTCTTGACCAATCTGCAAGCTTTCACTTGTTCAGACAAGTGAAGATTCTTTTTAGAAAAATAAGAGATTGCACTTTCAGAACCATCATAAATACTCTTGAACTAGATCCAATGTTATCAAATATGTCATCAATCTCTTCTTCATGGTAACTAGTCTCATTTTCCAGAATAGCCATGTTCTTTCTCTAAATCAGTAACTTCTTCAATGCATCCTTAACTTGTTTATACTGCTCAATGAACATTTGCATCTAAATCTTCTATTTCTCTATTGTCTTATCCAACTTATACCTCTCCATGGTTAGATCTTTACTCTGTAGTGCATAAACCATCCAATAAGAGATCTGTGCTCTGATACCAATTGTTGGAATGGAGAGAGAGGGTACTGAAAGGGGAGGGGTAAAGTAGTGCCCTCAAAAACTTTAACTCCCAAAACTTTATCAGCAAATAGTAGTAAGCTCAAACTATGTACTGTATCCATTGTATGCATCATTCATTCATTTAACTTGTAAAAGTAAATAGCATGAAATAAAACAATAAATAAATCACATAACACAAGTATTTTGGTAATGTAGAAACCCTTGTTAGAAGGTAACAACTACGGTGGGGATGACACCCATAAATATTCACTACTGCAGATAATAAAAGTATGTCGGTTAAGGCTACAAGTTGTGATCACTTATGGTGATCTTACCCTGTTAGGAGTAACAATTAGATCATCTAGATCTACCTAGTTATAGGATTTTAACAACACTACTTGAGTGTGCACTTGGTTAAGAGATTTACATAAAGACTGTTAGGTCTACTTTGTTAAGAGATTTTTGCTAACTCTGCTACAATGATTAGAAAATAACAAGATGTATCTGCAAATGATAACTCAACCTTGTCTGATACAGATCAATGTAGTATAGAATATATATCACCTTTGTATGTATAGATCTTGTCTCTAAACTACTTGGTAGCCTTGTCTGATTTTGCTTAATTTGAATGTCTCTGTATTCTACTCTTCTCTATCTGATAACTGATGTCTTAAAGTTGGCTTTTGCTTCAAGATATCCTTTGCTTGTTCATACCAAACATATCTTCCTTGTCAAGCTTATGTCAAAATGACATGAAATACAAATATATAGCATACCTACTTATGCCGCTTAACAAAATTAGGTTACAATATCTTAGGAAAACCCTAAGATCTACGGTGTACAAAATTAACCTAGATCTAGCAATTAATATAGAGATCATCATCATAATTATTGATTATATCTACAATAAATGATCCTCAATCTTGGTAAAATGTTTTATGATTCTATTGTAACCGTTTACATAGATAAATGTGCCAAAACTGATTACTATGTCATTTTATGTATTGCTCGGTAAACACTATCAACATTGCTTGTAGTTACACTGGTGCTCGGTGTCCAGTCTGCTCGGTGTTTACTGATGCTTGGTATCGGTATACACTGATGCTCGGTAAAACTACTTTGGTGCTTGGTTAGAACTGTTATCTTATGTTCTTGGTACTACCTTGAGATAACTCGGTGTGAAGGCTTATGTAGTTAACTGACTCACATGAGTAGCTTGAAGTAATTGCTTTCACCGACTATATAGCATAGGTAACCGACTGATTATCTTTGATACTAATGACAATCTTTAATGCTCAATAGAGATAACATGAACACCAAATGCACACTTCTTCGATTTAGCCTTACTTTAAATTGCTCCAATCTTACAAAAAATTTCTCTAAAATGGGTAAATGTTCTCTGTGGTGGGATTTAACAAGTATATCATCTACATAATCCACCATGAACTTGTGCATCATGTCATGAAATATTGTTGTCATGGCTCTTGATAGGTCGCTCCAACATTTTTTAGACCAAAGGGCATAACATTCCAACAAAATGTCCCCCCATGCGCATGTAAATGTTGTTTTGTCTTGATCTTTGGGTGCTATTTTATTTGATTATAGCCACTAAACCCATCCATAAGAGAGAACGTTGAATGTCCTTGTTGTCGAATACACTATGGTGTTTATCCTTGGTAATGGAAAGTCATCTTTGGGACATGCAAGATTGAGATCCCTAAAAGTCCATGTAAAAATCTGATGGACTTGTATGCTTTTGAAACTGGTACAAATGTTTGAAATCCATTGGGCATAATCAATGGCTCTTATAAACCCAACTTTTAGCAATTTTTTCCAAACTACACTTTTATAAAGAAAAGCTATGTGTGGATGCATGTTTCTCAATTTCTCCTTTACTGGTCTTACTCCTTTTATGTTCAAATGATGCATGATTAAATTTGGATCTAATCCTGGCATATCATCATACGACCATGCAAAATTAATTTGCTTTTCCTTGAAAATTTTGATGAAGTCTTTTCTTTCCTCACTAGATAATGATGCTGCTAAGTGTATGATCCTTGGTTCTGATTCTGATCCAATATTCACCTTTTCTGTTGGTTCAATCAACATAGGAGATCTTTCTTCATAGTTCTCGGGTAAAGTATCCAAACTCCCTTCCTTAGGTGCCTCATTGGGTTTTCACCTTTGGAATCATTCTTTATTCCTTTCTCTTTTTTGATCTAATGTTGCCACAATGTGGTTTTTCAACATTACATTCTTTTCATTTTTTATTTTTTCATTTTTTATTGAATTGAGAGTTTGGATACTTTCCTTTGTCACTCCTTCCTGATATTCCATGTAAAAGAAGGTTCAACTGCATTTAGGTATTGGGACACTAAGTTATCATTCAAAAATGTAGGGGAGTATGGTAGGTTCAATGGAATCCCATTCAATTAATTCTGGATAGATGAGCGTCAAAGGATCAATGTTTTGGTTTAGGCCAATAGGGTTTAGGGACATGACTTCATTTGAAGGTTTGAACATTGTATTGCTTAAGTCTATAACATGTGCCTCTTCAAGATGTTCTAGAGAACTATGGTCAAAATCCTCCTCACTAGAATCCTCTAAGGTTTCCGTTGGGTAGAAATCTCGTGTATTAAACCTAATTTTAGATTCTTCCATAGTAGGTCTCCATGATGGTACGTAGGGTTCTCCTACCCATTGATTTATTTCAATTTCTTGAATTGGTACATTATCTAGGACCAGTTGGCTTGAGCTTGAGGCTTGATTCTAATTTGATTGTGAGATTGATTCTTTCCCTTTGCTAGCAGTGTAAGTATGAATGACATCAATACCTTTATCTTGACATGATTCATTTGACAATGTATCCCATTCCCAATCATTTGAGTCTTCATCACTATGTGACTCTAATTGTAATATTTGATCATAGACCTTAGGATAGTGCTTTTGAGTATACCCTTGTTCTAGGTACCCTAATACTATCTTTTCTTTTCTATCTCTCCACGTCATTTCAATGGGTTCAAGGAGTCCTTCGTTTCTTGTTCCTAAAGGTCCTTGTCCTTTGTATCCCATTTTATGTATAATTTGAAATCCTTTCCCATATTGATGTGTGGGAATGCTTATAGTTTGTATGCGCTTCTCATGGTACTTGATTCTTCATCCTTGTATAACCAATTTAGGAATTTGTTATCTTCTTCCTCCATGAATGAAGATGTGTTAGCCCTCAAAAAGTGATCATTGTATTTATGAGGTAGATTGTATGGCTTTCCATATGATTTTGGAGATAAGGGTAGGTCCATCAGGATAAGGAGTATTCACCTACTCCCTTTTGTTTAATTTGACATTGTTTCTCAAAGTTTTTCATCATATGGTCCATCTTTTTGGTAATGAGAATCCTTAGTGTAGATTCGAACAGATCTATCTTGGTCTTCTTTCTTTGTCTCAAGAGTACTCTCCTCACTAACCTTTTCTTTTCCTTTTGTTGGTGTAGCTAGGCTAGTAGGACTTTGGATATTTTCAACAACACCTTCTTTTTCTTCTTTTTATTTTCCCTTCAAAGATGGAATATCTTTTAAACTTTGACCTTGCTCTATTATTTGAGGAATAAGACCCTTCTACCATTATGCAAGGACTAAGGAATCATTGATAGGATTCATGTTGTTACAATATTGAAAGGGGTTTGAGTCCCTGCTTACCATGATTTCTTGACCTAGATAAGGGAATTTAAGACATTGATGGTAGGTCGACTACATGACTTGCATTTCATGAATCCATGGTCTCCCTAATAAGATATTGTAAGTTAGCTTTAGGGTCAAGGACTTGGAAAATGGGTCTCTTTCTACATTGGACCAACTCTAATAGGAAGTACTATGACCCCTTTGGAAGCTCTTTCTTCATCATCATAAGCTTTTATAGTTATCTTTTTTCTTTGGGTCAATAGCCTCCTCATAAAATCCTAAAGCTTTTACCAAGTTTAGGGTACAAATATTCAAGTCGGCCCCTCCATCTATAAGGACTCTTTTCACTCTATGCTTATGAATAAGGACCTCTATATGCAAAGGCAAGTTTTGTGGGTGATTTAATGACATGTCATCTTTCTCTAAAAAAGATAGGCAATGAGGTGCAATAGATGTCCCACCATGTTTTGAAATTTGTCTGCCTCCAAATTTAGAAGGTACATTCATCTCTACCAAGGCTTTTCTAGAATCTCCTTGTGAGTTGGTGAGAGCTTGAGAAATTCTAAAATAGAGATCTAAGAAGGGGTTCATTGTAATTGGTCTACCAAATTAATATTTTTTTGATGATGAAGATGAGTTTTGATTTGGGTAGAACAATTCTTGGAGCATTTCCAGGTAGAGTAATGTTTGAAAGCTTTCCCCTAGTTACAACATTAGATGTTCCTTCCCCTTGGTTTCTCTTTCACCACAATAACATTTATGGTGCTTTCATCACCACTTAAAGCATTAATTGTGTTACATAGGTATGGGTAAAGTTGACTTTCTCATTACCTCTTTTATTATTTTGATTATTGTTTGATGACTCACCCTTTTCATGGTTTAGAAAGGGATTTTGAAAGCTGTATGATCTTCATTGTTTTTGGGCCCTTCAACCTTTATCATCCCATCATCAATTAGGTCTTGCACAAGGTGCTTCAATTCATCCATTCATTAGTCTTATGATCCTTATTTCGATGATACTCACAATGGTTAGAATCATTCCACCAATTTGGCTTAATTTGGGGTTCATATGGCCTTAACTCGGGTAAGGTAATGATCTTGTTGGCCACCAAAGTCCTTAACACATTTTCCAATGGTTCACCTAAGAAGGTAAATTTTCTCTTTTGGTAAGTGGAAAAGAAAGGCTTAGACTTGTTGCCATTAGCATTATTGAAGGATTATTATTAGCATTATTGTTGGAATTGACATTATTAAAAGGAGCTTTATTAGTCTGATTCACATTGTATGTTGAATTCAACTCACTTGATAAATTAAATGGGGTAGCTTCAAGTTGTAGGCTTCCACAACTCCATCATTCACAAGATTTTTGTTACTATTCTTCAACCGATAGTTTACGTTTGTCATTGTGATTGTTATCCTTTATTATTGGTATAATTAGATATATAATGATTATTATTAGTATTGGTAGAGGTTTTATTGTCTTTGAACAATTTGATCTCTCCCCTTTTGATCAATAAGCTTTTTGAATGTAGGGGAACATTGAATTTGGAGCATATAGTTCATCTCCATATTTAAATTATTCATAAATATTTCCATTTTCTCCTTTTCGGGGATACTTCATGGGTACCTTGCAAAAGCGGTCCTCCACCTTTGAAGGAACCCTAAGAAACATTCACCATCCTTTTTTTTTCGTATCACATAGTTTGAGTCTGTAATCTCATGTTCGATGTTGTAGGAGTAATGAGTTACAAATTTAAAGGCTAATTCCTCAAAAGTCTGTATCCCTTGCGGAAGTTTGGAGAACCATTCCATGGATTTCCCTCCCAAAATTCTTGGAAAAAGTCTCATTTAGCATGTGGTATTATGCATAAATTCAATGCTTAGAGCACAAAAATCTCTAAGGTGATCCTATGGGTCTGATTTAACCCATGTATTTAAGGTGATAATGAATTTATGAAAGAGGATAAAGAAAAAGAGTATCAGAAAATCAGATGGAAAGCATCCTATTTATTGCACATAGTCAAAAGAGATCTTGAAAATACCAAAGACATTGAAAAGCAGAAAAGAACAAACAAATCAGAAATGCATAAAAGATCAAAAAAATAGTGAAAATTGAGCATGAAGAAAGCCAAAAACATTCAGATATGATCGTCAAAAAAGATGTGTCTTGGTGAAAACCTCAAAAATAGGTGCCTTGATAATATGAACAAGAAAAAATTGACAAAAAGAGAAAATACAAAAAAAAAAATTAGAAAAGAGAAAAAATGCCTTGGTGAAAACCTAGCAAATAGGTGCCTTAGTAGCAAAAAAAAGGAAAAAGCTTTAAAAATAGAAAAGAAAGCAAGATCCATTCAATTGGTGAAAACCTAGTAAATAGGTGCCATTTCAAGTCTAATTCAATCACATACCTAGTAGTCATCCTTGTAAATATTGGCATTCGCCAGCATTTGTATATATTGCATAATAAAACTCCCACAGTTGCATTTGCAAGTAACCTAAGGGATATTCTTCACTCATGCAACATCAGATCTTGCACTGTCAACCACATCACTATCAACATGTCTCCAACTTCTCTCTAACTGTGCATAACCAGATTCCATCCTGATTAAGGAGATATCATCTGATTTCTACAAACTGCTACTCAGGAACACTGCTTGAATACTACTTCCACTGATTTCCTCATAACTTCCATGAATAAATGAATTACTATCTACGCTCTTAACCACAATCTAATAACACATCATAGAATTAAGTCCTTAACTGCACATAGCTTCATCTTCAATATCCCAAGTGCGCTAACTCAAACACTTTATTCTTCTCTGCTAATCTTCAGTAGATCACTGTGTTGACATCAATGACAATCATAGTCATGAATGCAAAAACAACTACTACAGAATGGCTGCTAATAATCCCCCATAGGATATATTAAGCATTCATTCCTAACAAGATCTTCCTCTTTTTCTTGCCTCTTTAGGAATTCTAATATGTTCCAAACATTATCTGGAATCATAGTCTTCAGTTCTAGGACTATCTTTTTGAACTTCAGCATATGTTTGACAATCATTCCATGAATTTCTTATTTATCAATTTTACTATACTTCTCATATAACTTCCCTACTTGATCTATCCTTCCTTTATCAATAATCCTTGAGCTCAACACCATGAGACTAGGTTTGAAACTTACTTCTGGAGGTGCTTGAGTGTTCTTTCTATTTCTTGTACTTGTCATGGATGGATGACTAGTGCTAATCTCTTTCTTCATCTTAGGCATTGCCTTATACTCAGGAGTAGTAGTAAGGTCAATGGGTTAACCTTAGGGTGCAGAAGGGGTATCATCTATTTTACCCTTCAAATCATTAGATTTCTCAATTTTTACCTTTTTCATCTTTGGATCATCAGATTATGTCTTTGTTGCAGCTGCGCTCTCTATTTCCAAAGCAATCTTCTCTTTCCTTGCTTTTGTCTAGGTCTTCTTGGGATACTCCAATGAATTTTCAAAATCTCTGAAGTGACTTTGGCAACCTTTCTCTTTTTTATTATGTTGTTCAATACAACATCTACTTCTCTTGTTTTCTCTTCATAAGTTCCCCATCTAGTTCATTGGGGTCCTTAGGTGCTGAAAACATAACTTGAGCATAAGCCTCTAGAATAGGCTCTTCAACTTCATATCCCAGTGGATGAATCCACTTTTTTCTTGGTTCAATAGCCTTCATGCATGTTGTATCAATTTCTACCATGAAACAAATTGTGTCTTTGTATTTCTCAACAATACTTTCTAGAATCCTATATCTCATCTGAATTTTGACCCTAAATGTCTTCAATTCTAGAGTAATGTAATCCTTAAGGGTACTTTATGTGGAAGCCTCAAAGGATATATAATGGGCTTAGTTGGAATAGATTTATCTAGATACAAATCAGACACCTTTCCAAGAATATGGAAGTACATATAGATTATTAGAGACCCAAAACCTGAATATCTTGGTCTTGTCATGCTTGATGTGCTCTTATGTTGTCTATAAGTTGTGTGTGCAAGATCTCACACAAATTAAACTCTCCATTCTCTCATACCAACCTTATTGCTACTAGAATGGTGGCTTCTAACACACTATTTACTCTACTTGGTGTGCTGGAACCTGTATCCCAGTATCATGGACATCAATTTGATGTAATTTTTCTCAATAGGCTCTATAGTCATTACGCGCCTATCACTCCTTGATTTGCATGCTTTCTCAACAATTTTTCTCTACATCCTTTCCCGACTGGAAGAATGATGCCTTTCTTAGAAAGACTTGTCATCTCATGAATTAGGTCACTTGTGATCCTTACTAGAACTTCACCTATCCAGAATAGGTCGTCATGAATCCTGCTAAGTAGAATCTTTATCCATTCAGACTCATAGAACTCATATGCAATCACATATTCAATTATCAGATGGGTTTTCAAGCTATGCATACTCATCCATGAAGGTTTTATCAGGTTTCATCATTGTTTCCATGTGCGCTCTTATCCTATCCAAACCTACTGTTCCCCTCTGCAATATATGTATTCCCTAATATCTTCGACATGCATAAACACCTATGGAGTGCCGAAGAATGCACCTTCTAGGTCATCTAATGTTGACTTGAACTGATGCCTCTTAAAACCATATCTCTTCTTCTCCACCACATCAAATACAATGGGAGTAGCCATTACTTACTTGTATATCACTTTCCAAATGATCTCAAAGACTTCTGAATTGGCATGATAAATTAGGGCTTCTGCAACCAATTAAATGTACTGCTAATCACTGGTGAATAATTTTAGCAATCCTTCTTAATCAAATTCTAAAGGCTCCTCTACTCTCCAATCACTCTTAATTCAAATTTAATGAGAGATCTACAAACTTTTGTGTACTTTAAAGTAGAAATTATGCCACTAATGCTTGTCGTGTAACCAGGTTGTCACTAAAAATTTCTAACTTTCATTCTGCAAACAATCAGCTAGTGCACTCTGTGCACATAGGTTCTTCTAGTCTCCAAAAGGTTAACTCCAAAGGTGCATACTCAGAGGGTGAGTATATCAGCTACGCAATAGTTCAAAGCTAAATTAGCTCCCCCTATGACCCTGAGGGGCCATTCATCTAGATGTAGAGGGTGTGTCCACTGTGGATGCATTCATTACATTCTCATCAACCTTATCCTTCTTCACCTCAGACCAAATCAAGCTCACATCCTCTGAAGCTTTCACAAACTTGACTTCTCCTTCGGTATCCAATACTGGTTCTTCAAAGATTTTTTAGGGCTTTCTTGACTTTGCGTCCTTGATCTAAAAAACTTTGAGATGTGTCCAGCCTTGTTACAAGAGTGACAAATGACTGGAGGCCTTATATTCCTCGACGCATTGACATGGGTTACCATTTTACGTTGTCTAGATGAGTGACCATTATAGCTACATATTTGACATATAACATTCTAAGAACTTCTTACATTTGGTTGATTTTGATTTCTTTGGTTATGCTGAGTCTTGTTCTTTTGACTTGTCTTACCAATTCATAGCTCTATGACCAAATTTATTGCATGAATAATAGTAACCATTGAAGGTTCTTGCCTCTGTACAACTCCTTGCTATATGTCCATGCTTGTTACAAGCATAACAAGTTCAATCTACTAGCTTGCACTCATTCTTGGATGGTTCAACATGATCTTTAGTTTGAATTCCACTCTCCTTAGAATCTGAGGTGTCTTCTGGTTCTCTTCATTCTTGCTCGCATGTTGTCAATCTAATTTTGTGCTTCATGTATCCAATGCAAGCTAGTATCTCCTTTAAGTCTTCTTGCATACAACTGAGATTCTATCAAATCAAAATTGGTGTGCAATTTATCAATGTGATTCTTTTCCTCCCTTCAATTTAGATTCCAAGCTTTCTTTGTTGTTCCTTAGCTCCAAAATTTCCATGTTTGCTTGCCTCAATTTTTTCATTAAGTTGGAGGTTCTCTTTGATCTGTTCATCATAGACTTCCCTTATTGTTAGTCAACTTATCATCTAATTCTTCAATCCGTTCTTTCAGGGATGAATTTTCTTTATTCAACTTCTTGATCATTATCCCTAAATCACTGGTAGAGCATTCTTTCAAATCTTTTCTTAGCCTTTTTATGACTGCTTGAGCATCACTGACTTTTTCTGTCAGTTCTTCAATTTCTTTTTCAGATATGTCCAGGTCTTCAAGAGCAGCTTCAAGATTCTTTTTCAGATGTTTCATTTCTACTTTTTCCATGATCTCCTCAAGTGGTTAAACTTCTTTGCTAATGACTAGAGCTCTGATACCAATTGTTAGGAATGGGAATGCTGAGAGTGGGGGGTGAATCAGTGTTCACTGAATTAATATTTTTTTCTTAGCTCTTTAATCTTAACTTGAATGCTTAAGTACTAAGATGAATATTAACATAAACAACATAGAAGAACACAACACATAACACCAATATGGTTACGGGGGAAACCCAAATAGGTAAAAACCCCCAATGGGAATTGACACCCACTAATATTTTGTACTAGTTTTTTATGATCCTTGTTAGAAGATCCTTAACCCTATTAGGAGTTGCTTTACAATAGATTTAGTAAGTGACACTGGTCAAGGGTCAAAAACCTATTAGGATTCTTTTACAATAACCTTGTTAGGGGTGTGGACTCACTGTCCTGGAGCTCACTGCTCAAATGGTGAAGGCTACAACCTTCTAATCTCAGATACACACCATATCTACTAGATGAACTAGTACTGTGTCACTACTTGTCTGATTATTTCCTTTGATGTGGTGATGCTTTGACCTCTTGCAAGCTCTAATACATCTTAAAAACTCTTCATACACTTCTACTCTTCTTTTCTTTTCTCTATTTCCACTCTCCTCCTAATTACAACGGCACATCTAATATTTATATGTGCATATAAAATAATTAACTAGGTTGGCCCCTTTAAACGGATTACACACAATGCTTCCAATTGAATTAGCTCAAGTGTGTTTGAAAAAAAAGTTAATTACATGTTTATAACCTAAATACAATAGGTGCATAGCCCTTACACAACAATAATATAATCGCTAACCAAAATACCAACAATCGGTTGCTTGCACTGTTCTTCTCTCTGGCATTTACTGTCTATGCAACTTGAACTCTTTGTATCTTTCTCATACTGAATCTTCTGATCATGCGCTCTTAGATGTAGCATGAATATGATCTTATCAACTAAATTCTAGGGTGCATACCATAATTTTTTTGTATGCACGTGTGTTGACACTTTGATCTTCAGGTACTCTATACACTGTCCAATCTTCAACACTTAACCAATTTCTAATCTTCTCATCAAGTGCGTTGTAATCCAAAACACTATATGACTTTGTTGCCATAATGAAAAACACTATATTAAGTCATATACCCTAGTATAGTCAACTTGCCAATAGATGTTCCTAATGTAACTAACAATGATATTTGTGCCAGTGATTTTCATGAAATGTATGAGCTTATGATGTTAATCATGATTTTCCAGCTATGTTTGCACAACAAATATCTATCACTCCTAGTGACAAACAAACTGGAATATCTTTATAGCATGGTCCTTGTTTGGAACTAGCCATTGTCTCCATATGTCATGCCTGATGTTCCTCCTTTTGCGACTTGCCCACTATTTGACTTCCCAGTTAGATCAATAACTCGATTATAAAATTAAACTCAGAGATTAGACATCTAGACTAAGAAACTATCTTTCTCATGGAAAAGGTTCATTTACTCTCCAATCCAGGGAATGTGTAGTTGAAATGGGCTAGCATTGTATGTGTACTAAGTCCCTACTTAAGCCATGTTATCCCATATCTTGAAATGAAACAATGTTATAAAGTAAATGCTTGCGAATAAAGTAAATCAAATGATGAGAAATACCCAGTGTTCAAGTTAAAATCATGCAAGTAACTACAAAAAATATTCAGGGTAGTCAGAAAGGAGACTACTCTATCTTATTGGGCTGCACGAATAGTCATAGGAAACTATTTCCAATGGCTACAGGAATAGACAAACTCTAGAAAAACTACTACAAATGAAAGGAAATTACTGCGAAAATGGAAAGGGATTACTCACCAAGTGAGCCGCCTTGCATGATTATATCCAAAAATTAACTTAACTTTATAAAATCACAATATAACCATTTTATTCATTCATCCAAAAGTGTTGTTTCACATCATAAGCTAAAACTAAACTAAACTGTAATTGAACTAAAAACTAGAATACTACATTACATTAAGTTCTGCTTTTGTCTATCTATCTAGCCTATGAGGAAGTTTCAAAACCTTATTTATAACAAGACACTGCTAACAAAATAACTAACCATTCAGTGCCCAAAGTAATAAGTGGATAAGAGTTATTGCAAAAACTAGGAAGAAGGAAAAACCACCCAACTAATTAGGAACAGTCAACTGTACATTTACACAAAGACTTAGAAATATAGTTGTATCCACTAATTCCTATATTTGTTCCACATTAAGACAGACCATTAAAATCCTTTGACTTGCTCCAAATGAGTTGTAGTTAATCCATGATTGGCTGCTTCAAATTTTATTGTATGTTGAACTGTCGTGACTTGGTCTTGATGGCATGATCCTTCTTGAGCGCTATTTTAATTGAGTTGGCTTCATTAATTGTTCTTGCATCATGGCATTAACATGCACAATGACATGCAACATATATATCCATTCATTGTCAAAATAACATTGATCAGTCCATAATTAATTTAAATACATAATATATACATAACATGTGTATATATACAAATTTATATATATTACATATATGTATATATACATGTGTATATATATATACTACATACACCACACACACACACACACCACATATATATATATATATGTATGTATGTATGTATGTATGTATATGTATATATATGTGTATGTATACATATATGTAATATATATATATATATGTATATATATATATATATATATTATACATATATATATACATATATATATACATATAATATACACATATATATATATACATATATATACATATATATAGAGATATATAGATATATATACAAACATATATATATGTGTATATATATATGTATATATATATATGATTATATATACATATATATATACATATACATATATATATACATATACATATATATATATATATACATATATATATATATAGATATATATATACATATAGATATATATATACAT